>JAXCGZ010000510.1:0-20000 GCA_037179515.1 Halocaridina rubra | reverse complement strand
GGATATTCGTTACGCACCTCATATTATCTCTTCACATCTGACAAGTCATTACACTCTCCATTTCTGTTTCTCTTTATTTTATGTATTCTTCGTGCCCAGACCTGATGAGGGCTGTTTTTTTTTTATTATTATTATTTTCTGGCCCGTTCTGGTGTCACAATCATAATAAAAAAAAATAATTATACAGTGCCTGTATCCAGTGTTCCTAGCACCGTGTGTCTCTTTTCTTTTTCTTTCAGTTACGTTCTTTCTTCTGTATTGCTATGGTGGTGTGTAGCTTAAATACAGAATTTCTAGAGGCTTATGCTGAGTGGGCAAATCTTACTCGTATTATGCCATGGGAAATCAAAACCATCATATTAACACATTTGGAGAACTCTGAAGTAAATGAGATTATGAGCAACCACTGGACTTTCTCCATGATGAATATTATGCTAGTCAATGTCCAATCGTCTTCACCGGTGAGGTAAGAAAAAATAATATATTTTTCAGCATGTCTCTAAGACAGTGATTCTTAAGGTATCATCCCTTTCACTTTTCTATCGCTACTACTGCCATTGCTGCTCTGATGAGTTGGCGAGTTGCAACCCTCCCCCACTGCCGAGGCCACGTAACACTCGCATAGAGGCCTCGTCTCACAGGCATTGTGTGGAGATTTGTAGCTCACAGATTGGTCGGTGGAGTGACTGTTTCTTTCCATCTATCTCCAGACACTGGAACTCTCTTCCTCCCTCTGTCTTTCCAAATACTTATGACCAAACTTCCCTAAAAAAGAAAAAAAAATACGGATCTATCGCCATCTCAGGGCCTAATCCTCCATATCTCTAGGTCCTCAGTACTTCAACTATTTTTCAGTCTGTCCTCTGAGTATCATTACTTCATCTCCGCCTTGTTCTTAAGCTTTTTCTTCTCCTTCGTCTTAATGTTTTCTCGTGCCCGGGCCTTTTTTTGATGAGAGCAGTTTTTTGCCTGTCCCGGTGTCACACTCATAAGAAAAAGGCTAATATCTCACTGTAATCGTAGGTGCTCTATGGGTGCCTGTGGTACCTCTTTTATATGGCATGTAACTGTGAGTGCTTATCTACCTACAGTGTATGATAATGATTCGTGATATTTTGTTGTTAGAATGCACATACACTTTTCCCTATTTATATATGCTTAGTGTTGTGTGATATATGTAGGTGCAAGATCAAAGCGGGACCGGTAGATAATTTACAAAGGGGTTCCATATTAGAAAGAAAAAAATCACTGTGGCTCAAGCGGTAGCTTCCGCGATTCTGAGGCGTCAGGTCGAGGGTTCGCGCCCCGTCATGGTCTGAGGTTAGCAAGGGCATGCACTCAGGGTAAGGATTACATCTGCCAAAACAAGTCCTTCGCAAGAAGGCCACCGTCCTAGCCCATGGTTGAAAAGGGAGTAAATGTCGTAAAACCGGAACAAAACTGGAACATATTTCCATATTAGAAAAAAAAAACATATGAAAAATGCATGAAAGCACATGGTAATTTAACTCTTACTTTTCATATATGTATGTTGTATTTATGTATGTGTGTTGCAAATTGCGTAGTTTAGATTTAGCATGAGAGCAAATCCGTTGATGATATTATCTTGATTTATGCAGAAGTTTATATTTATTGATCATTTATATTTCTCGTCCAGATTAATCTCATCTTTTTCGGTTTTGAAAAAAAAAAAGTTTTCCGGTGCAATTGGCAACCCAAATTGAAAAAATAAAAAAACGTGAGGAAGAAAATGTCTACATTTTGAAAAGAAAAATTCCAAAGAGTAAAACTGCATTTCTAGAGAATTATTTTCACAGACAGTGCTTGGAGCAAGATCAGGCAATCAAGTGAATTAATTGTAGAAAAAAGGATAGCTTTAGTTAGGGGTCCCTGAAAGCATGGGGTTCGAGGCATATACTGTACTATTTCCCCCTGAGGGAGGGGGGTAAGAATACTTCCTCCGTGTTCCCCTGTGTGTCGTAAAAGTCGACTAAATAGGGCAGAGCGAGGGGACTTGGAATCCCCTCCTCTGCATTTTATTCCCGCAATGAGTCAAGGTATTTTACTTTGACTCAGCCACCCCCCTTATAAGGGGGATTATGGCTCATGTATATGGATTATTGCTATGATGTAAATGCGGCCCAGAATGTATAATTCTCATTCGTGATACTTTCAGATGTGACATCTTCGCCTACTTCTACTACCACAGATCAACAAAATCAGTGCTGCAGAGGATTGTCTCTTGGAAAAAGGGCAGCGGATTTTTCGCCTTCACGGAATATTCCTTCTTTCCTGAAAAATACGAGAAGTATGTCCTTTCATAATTTCAGCAAGATATTATTAGTAGATATAATAAGTTGAAGAACTAATCAGAGTTGTTTGCTTTATATATATATATATATATATATATATATATATATATATATATATATATATATATATATATATATATATATATATATATATACATATATATATATATATATATATATATATATATATATATATATATATATATATATATATATATATATATATATATATATATATATCTATATATATTTATATATATATATATATATATATATATATATATATATATATATATATATATATATATATATATATATATATATATATATATATATATATATATATATATATATATATATATATATATATATATATTTATATATATATATATATATATATATATATATATATATATATATATATATATATATATATATATATATATATATATATATATATATATATATATATATATATATATATATATATATATATATATATATATATATATATATATATATATATATATATATATATATATATATATATATATATATATATATATATATATATACATACATACATACATACATACATACATACATACATACATATATACAGCGAGGAGGTAGTTAATGCTAACTCAATCCATAGTTTTATATTTATCCATATGATCAGTATAACTAAGTACAAAATTGGAACCGATCAGGAGACGGGAAGTTACAAGCTTGGGGCTCTTTCCAGTAAGCACAATTAGGTTATTACATACATACATACATACATTCATACATACATACATACATACATACATACATACATGCAAACATATAGATAGATAGATAGAGAGATAGATAGATAGATAGATAGATAGATAGATAGATAGATAAATAGATAGATGCATGTGAAGCGTAAGATTTGTTAGTTATTAATCTTAAATCAAAACTGCTACAAATCAGTAATATATGGTAGATTAGAAATATCACCATTAATTATGCTACTTATATTTATAAAAATAACAAAGGTCGAAAGATCGGTCCCCGTCCAAGACCGAGAGTTTAAGCTGTTTACTGGCAGGAACTGCTGTGGGTGGACATCACAGTGGGGGGTTGGGGCTTGTCCTGGCTGACGAATACCCATTGTAAAATGGAAATAAAGTTTATTATTCTCGCTACAATAACTGCACGAGGGGAATAAGACACCATCCTAACCAGATAATATATCTTAGTGCTAAATTATACGGTGAGAATGGATTAATTCTGTTTTTTGAATAATCTTTTGAGACAAATATTATTATACTCCACTCATGAGATGTTACCCCTGTCAACTCAGAAGGGTCACTGAGTACAATATGATATGTGGAATCTTTCAATAACTCGCGTAGAATATTATCAATTAGAGCATACAAACAGAATTAACCTTCCTGATATCTAAATATAGATATATTTTCTAAATAATTCTTCTTCTTTTCTTCTTCTTCTAACAGCTGTCACGGTGGAATTTTCAACACGATAACGTTTATATTCCCGCCATACATGATGTACGTTGAGAAAAAGGCGCCAAACGGGACGATGGTTCCCACGCTGGCAGGGCGCGAAATATATGTGTGGGAGGCTATAGCCAAAGCCATGAATTTCTCCCTAGTTATTCATGTTAGGGATCCAACTATTCCCAGTGTGGTAAGCGATTTCAGAAGAGTTACCAGCTTTATAAATACTGCATGTACACTACACTAAGAAAAACAAAAAAAAAAATGGTTCAAAATGAAAAAGCTAAAGTAATTCTATGCGATGTGACATCTCTGTGCATTTTGATTCGTAAGTAATTTTTCCGCTTTTCAATATATCTTTCATGTTGGAGATTATAGTTTGAAGCTTCGTAAGAAAACTTCTTTGCAGGATGTAAGGAAGTACCTTTTTAGTGTAAGAGTAGTTGATAATTGGAATTGGCTAAGCTAGGAGGTAGTTAATGCCAACTCAATCCATAGTTTAAAGGGCAAGTATGTTAGGTATCACTAAGAACAAAAATGAAACCGACCAGGAGACGGGGAGTTACATGCATTGGGCTCTTTCTCGTAAGCACAATTAAGTAATTACTTGTTGTTGAAGACTTACTTGTGGAACAAGACATTCTGGCCCCAGTGGAAGCTGAGCTTCCCAGCTTTCGTCTTTTTCAAGGAAGGTTCTATTCACAAGTGTTTACCACCTGACGATGAAGGCTTCCTGCCTTCAAATGTTTTCATACCAAGATCAAGTCTTCGAGAAACTTATGTTGAAGATTCATTTCTGGAGAAGACACTCATTGTCTCAATTCTCTCTATACTCTCTGCAACGGGGATATTCGAAACAGTGTTTCTTCGCGACTTGTGTAAATTTTGCAGTTCTCTCTGATACCGTTTCCATACATTAACTGTGCAGAGATTTCCTTTCCTCACTATATATATATATATATATATATATATTATATATATATATATATATATATATATATATATATATATATATATATATATATATCGTCTAAATTTAACATCTCTTATACTTCGTATTAGAGATAATTTTCTCTTTCAAGGTATGTGGTATTTTTTTCTAATTATGTGTTGTTTCATATATCAACTTTGTACTTTTTTAGGTCAACAAAGCTGACTGTTTTCCAAGTAAAGATGATATAGAAAATAGTACTAGAATAGGGAAGGGGGGTATTTACATAATTCTGTATTCGTATTTTCCAATATTCTGCTGATTTTATGTAGTGGACTGATTTATGCAGTACAACCAACATATTTGAAAGTCAAATCCCTCTCTCCTTTCTATCGCTACTACTTCCATCGCTGCTCTGATGAGTTGGCGAGTTGCAACCCTCCCCCACTGCCGAGGCCACGTAGCACTTGCCAAGCGGCCTCGTCTCACAGGTATTGTGTGGAGATATGTAGCTCACGGATTGGTAGGTGCAGCGACTGCTTCTTTCCATCTATCTCCAGACTCTGGAACTCTCTTCCTCCTTTTGACTTTCCAAATACTTATGACCAAACAAACAATGTATAGTACAAAATTATTTTCTTTCTTTCAGTTTTGGATTCCTATAGATGAGCGAACCGCCTTTGCCCGTTCAATGAAGTTACCCTTTTTGCCTCACATGATGTCCAGGTATGACTACAGCGTTTTCATCGAAGATACCATGGTGGCATTTACCATGAAAAAACCTTCTCTGAAACCTCGGTGGCAGAGTCTCTATTATCCCTTAACGGAACTCGTTTGGTTGTCAACCTTGATTGCCTTATTTGTTGTTCCGGCAGTGATGCTAATAGTGAGTTATATTTACCTTATTACGACCTTTTCCTATTGTCATTATTTGCAAATACCAAAAGACCAACGGCTACTTTTTAGCTAGTGAATAGAATTCTCCCATGCTCTGAAAAACAAAGAGTACATAGGCTGTATATCTGGGGACAGCAGTAGTCTATTGGTTAGAATATTTTCGACTTGGGAGGTGACAAATTAGCGATCAAGTTCACAGCGGGGCGTTAGGAGGGGCATCAAACATTAATTTCCCAGCTTTAATCTGTCCGTGTCCATCACCATAATATACCTTATACTGACACAAAGAGCAAAAAAAAAAAAAAATCTAAATTTATACCTACCTTTTCCCTTAAACCAGAATTCTTCTTCTAGCAGAGAAGCATTTAAGAGTATAAAGTATTCTCAGTAATTGCTCTTCACCTTTTGGGGACTAGCTAAAGTGCCTGGGATGAGATTCCAGAGTAATTTCAGAGAGAGAGAGAGAGAGAGAGAGAGAGAGAGAGAGAGAGGAGAGAGAGAGAGAGAGAGAGAGAGAGAGAGAGAGAGAGAGAGAGAGACAAAACTATATAACTTTAGGGTGGAAACACTTCGTAAGCGCAACATAGAACTGTGTGCAACAAAAGCACTTCATCGGTACATTAAAAAAAAAAATAGCCGATTTACATAGTTGTTATAAACAGACATTTGATACTGACATATTAGGAGAGACAAAAATGGTTGTTGAGATGTCAGTGACACTACAGAATAAGTTTAAAATCAACTCGTGAAACAATCTAGTTCAAGAAATACAGCCTACAACATAACTCAAGTATGTAAGCACATTGAAGAAAAAAAATTGTGCCATTGTATCCAATGCTGGCATCTATAAGAAGAGTGTCATGAATGTTCGTTATTAATCAAGAGGGAAATTCGAAGTGTGTGATATCTTGATTAATCTATATTCACATGCTTTGGTCAGAAGGAGTATTCTCCAATAAGTGTAACTAAACAAGATAATTCAAGAATCTGTACTGTAATATTGCAATTGTGAAAAGCGTGAAGGAGAGAAGTTTGAAAGAGACATTTTAGTTCTTAATATATTTCAGCTATCTACAGTTGGAGGAAATACTCACATAACTAGAAATACAGTATTTGAAGATGCGTATCGAATTCTCCTATGCCAGTCAGTAAGTGACCAGAGAATACCAGCCACATCATCAGCAAGGGTCTTGGTTGTGACTTGGCTTATATTTACATTCATTATTGGATCTGCATACAGAGGAAATCTAATTGGGTTTTTAACCATTCCAAAATATCCCAAAAGACCGGAGACTCTGGCAGAAATGATAGCATCTGGAGCTGGGTAAGTAATATCCAATTAGCCAAATATCACAAGTAATTCAATTTTTTCTTTTAGAGAGAAGAAAGTTTAAGCTGATTACTGGGGAGGTTACTGCTGTGGCTGGTCCCCGCAGTGGGGTGTTGGGAACTGTGCCGGCTGGCGACCACCCTATGGGTCCTCCATGACCCGCTCCACCCATCCGTGGGTGGAGAATCTAAAATAAAACAGAATAGAATGTACACAGAAGAAGAAAAAACTAAATAAATTGGTCATATACAACAGTCTAAAACATCGATAATGAGCCATGACATTCATAAGCAAGAAAAACTGTTATAGTAAAAACTTGAGACAATTTTAAACTTTTTCAGTATTTATGTATTTCAGAACCCTGTTCCCAAATTTGTTGAAGCTCTTTCTCGTTTATTTTACCGCATCTAACTCGACATTGTCGCGCACATTGGTTTCAAGATCATCAGTTATTCCAACCTTTGGTGAAGGAGTGAAGATACTCATGAAATATGAAAAGTAAGTATCACGTCATGATTACTTGAACTGATTGGCCTAGGAAAAAGTCTAAGAATGCACTCTTTGCTTCATTTTGTGGAAAAAAATATAAATTACGTCGTAGCTACATTCATTCAATGAGACAAATTCTGAAATATGAAGAACATAAACATAGAAATAACTACCCAAATCACTTTGACACTAAAGCAATCTAAAAATGCACTTTTTTTTTTTAATCGGGTCAAACAGGATTAATGTCATTTGTTGTATTATGTTTGGAAAAGGAGCAAACTCTAAAGCACGATTAATACCACATAAAATATTACTTGAATTACTTGGTCACTGAAAAAGTATAAGAAAGCGGCATATTATTTTTTTATGATTGTGACATCAGGGAGGGGAAAAAAATCACCCTAGTCGGGCCTGGGCACGAAAAAGACATAGAAACAGAGATGAGAGTATTGTGACTTGTCAGATGTGAAGGGATAATAGGACATGTGAAACGAATATCCAAGAATATTCGGTGATGTAGGTATAGAAAGAGAACCGTAACTGAAGGAACACTTAACATCGAAATGTCCTGGACAGTCTTATTTAGGTCCACAAGACACTTTAGGTGTTGTTACGCATCGGGCAGTTGATGTGAGCCAACCTACTTCTTTGCATTTTCAAAAAGTTTGAATACCATCTGTGGCATTGCAAAAGGAATGAGGAAAATTCTGAATAATTAAATGAATTACATGAATTGTTAATAGATTTCCTCGGACACATGGGAAATTTTGGATTGCATACCTTATTCTTTATGGTATTTGAAATTATCGTTTTCATCTCCATCATTCCTTAAAGAATGAAAAAAAGTTTGGAGTGAGCATTCCATAAAAGATAACTCGAATTGCCTGGATACTGGGAGAGGGTCAGAATGCATTTTATTCTCCATCTTGCCATAAGGTATTACTACCACGTGCTGCATTATGTAAAGCATGAGGCAAAATCTGGCATATGTAAAGCGAACCTTACATCATGGCTTCCTTGGGATTCTTGAACATTCAAACAAGCCAAGTATGCACCCTCTTCTACTTCTTTTTATTATGATTGTGACAGCGAAACAGTAAAAAAGTTGCCCTTATCGGGCCAGGGCACCAAGGAAACACTGAGACGAAGAAAAAGTAGAAGCTTATGGACAAAAAAAGTATCATTTTAATGTAATATGTAGCTTCCACTGTCGCGCCCCGTCACGGACTGAGCTTAGTAAGGGCATACACTCAGAGTAGCGATTACATCTGCCAAAACAAGTCCTTCACAAGAAGGCAATCGTCATAGCCCTTAGTAGAAAAGGGAGTTCGTGACGTAATACCGGATCACTGACTACAAGATCATTCCTAATAAAATCTGTTTGTTCCTTGATAGATGACATTCTGTTTGTTTTGCTGACTCTCTATTTTCGTGTATATTTATTTATTTTTTCAATTACATAAATTACTAACTTAAATATACTACAAATAACCGTTTTCATCGCAGCACTTCTGTGATGTACGAACGTTTCGTCGCGGAACTAATTATAGTGGAAAACTACACGGCCATTGATGGGACAACGCCTCTGTACGTGGCTAAAGGAATGGTTCTGCCTGGATGGGAAGGATATCCCGCCATGCCCGATTCTCCATTTACACACAATGTTAATAAAGTCATTTTGGCTATTCATGCTGTGAGTTAAAAAGCGTTATTGTTAAGGGGGGTTTACACGGTCAAACGGTTCGTCGAACGCGGTTCGACAGACAAATGTTTGAAGTGATGTTCGAACGTGTGAACGGGGTATTTGGTTGTCGAACACGTTTGACAAATGTGTTCGACAACCAAGTACCCAGTTCACACGTTCGTACATCACTTCAAACACTAGTCTGACAAACGTGTTCGACAACCAAATACCCAGTTCACACGTTCGTACATCACTTCAAACATTTGTCTGTCGAGCCGCTTTTGACGAACCGTTTGACCGTGTAAACCCCCCTTTAGCTTATGGTCACCCATTTCCTGTAAACGGAAGGTAGTATACATTGAATTTCTGCGAACAACCTCCAGATTTTTAATATTAATAGAGTAACTCCACCGTGGCTCAAGCGGTAGCGTCCGCGACTCTGAGGCATCAGGTCGAGGGTTCGCCCCCCGTCACGGTCTGAGGTTAGCAAGGGCATGCACTCAGGGTAAAAATTACATCTGCGAAAACAAGCCCTTCTCAAGAAGAAGGTGGCGCTGCCTCTGTTCTCCCCTGGAGACCAGTGCTGGTAGAATCCATTGTATCCTGAGATTTTTGGAGGGTGTTGCTCTGTGCACAGGGTTTCTTGAACCATGATGACATCAATGTTGTCAGTCTTGGCTATGCCTAGCCCTTGGTAGAAAAGGGAGTCCCTGACGTAAAACCGGAACAAGAGTAATTCCACTTCTAAGACTCTTCTCAGTCTTCGGGCTGCTGTTAACGATGTGCACACAAAATGCCGATTGACATAATGTCGACGGACATAATGTCGACGGATATAATGTCAGGTTAGGTTAGATTAGGTTAGGTTATGTTAGGTTCGGAACTATCATTTTAACCTGTATTATTATGAATGAATGAAAGAGTAAGAAGAATAAATAACTAAATAAAAGTCGTATCCGTCGACATTATGTCCATCGACATTTTATCCTACAACCGCTGTTAACATTGAAAGGCCATTGAGTAATTATTGCGTATATAATTTCTTTTACGGTTTTGACACTCAACTTGAATTAGTATACTGATATATTACAGTCTGGACTGCAATTCAAATGGAAAGCCGACATTCTTCGAGACGCTCGTATCAGGAGCTTAAAAGGGAAAAAAATCTCAGAGAAGCAACTTACCGAACTGACAAAAGATGATAATTTAAACATGCGAGGTATGAGGCCACTCACCCTTGTACACGTCCAAGGTCCTCTCTTCATCGTTATCTTCGGCCTAATTCTTTCTGTTGTCATCTTTGTCATGGAAATACTTGTGAATATCTACTTGAAAACAGGCCGGGAGATCTACTGATGCTAGAGAACAAACGACACACGATGAAAGGAAAGAGAACCACAACACAACGTCTGAAAATCATTATTTTAACAATCTTGCACAACGAAGCGAAAATTACTGATCACAAATATTAAAGTTACTTTAATTTCAGCATGAAAAGGAGTTTTCATATCCTTATTCACATGGTTATATAATTCCTTCTTCATTCATTTGAATAAATCGGTCTAAATACTACTGTCTAATTAACAACGCAGAGATAACTCTAAGCCATGAATGAATATACTCACATTTACTTTGCGATTTCTATCTAAAAAAAAAAAATGGTCACCTGGACCAAAGCATTACTTTGCAATAGTCAAAATTACCCAGAATAACGAAATTCATAGATTCAAAAAATCTGATGACTCTCTCTCTCTCTCTCTCTCTCTCTCTCTCTCTCTCTCTCTCTCTCTATATATATATATATATATATATATATATATATATATATATATATATATATATATATATATTGTCCGCCATGGCCGAGTGCTAGGTCACGCGACTTTGGTTCGTCAGGTTGTCTGTTCCAGAGCCGGCACAGTATGAGGTCAGAAAGAGCATTCACTCTGGGTAACAATCAAACTACCAAAATCAAAGTCCTTCGTTAGGAGCCACAGAACTAGTCCTTACTAGAATCGGATCATGCACATTCACACGTACACACACTTATAATATTAATAATAATGATAATAATGGTAATAATAATGATAATGATAATGATGATAATGGTAATAATAACATAATGATAATAATGGTAATAATAATGATAATAATGGTAGTAACGGCAACAACAACAACGATAAGAATAATGATAATAATGATAATAAGGATGATAATGGTAATGATAATAATAATAATAATAATAATAATAATAATAATAATAATAATAATGATAACGATGGTAATAATAATAATAATGATAATAATAATGATGGTAATAGTAATGATGAGGACAACAATGATAATAATAATAATAACAACGGCGATAATAATAATAATGGTGATGATAATAGTAATAATAATAATAATAATAATAATAATAATAACTATCAAATTCATAATAGCAACAATTCCATTGAAATTTATCATAAAATAATCTTTATTATTCTTATGTACAGTAAGCACATCACCAGTTTGAGAATCACACGCCCACTGAACGCATGTTGCTTGTGATTACCTAATTGTGTTTACGGGAAAGAGCCCAAAGCTCGTATCTTCCCGTCTCCTGATCGGTTCCATTTTAGACTTAGTGATACTTATCGTACCTGTCCTTAAAACTATGGATTGAGATAGCATTAACTACCTCCTCGCTTAGCCAATTCCAATTATCAACTACTCTTACACTGAAAAAGTATTTCCTTACATCCTGCGAAGAAGTTTTCTTACGAACCTTCAAACTATGACCTCTAGTTCTAGAGCCAGCCATATCAAAATATCGATCCCTATCCACTCTATCATAACCATGAAGGAATTTAAAGACTGTCACCATATCCCCCCTCACTCTTCTAGCTTCGAGTGATGGTATGTATGTACGTATGTATGTATGTATGTATGCATGTATGTATGTATGTATGTATGTATGTATGTATGTATGTATGTATGTATGTATGTATGTATGCACATATGTACGTGTGCAAACCACACACATGCAAGCGTCTTTTCAGCACACGTGTGCGCGAAGCGGAAGGGCAAGAGCAGGTTAGAGTGGATGTATTATGTTACAGAAGTTAAAGCCACTACTGAAAGGGGGTGGGGGGGATGAAGGAGGAAGAAGATAAAGGAATGAATTGCTAACTGTCCGATAGCTTCAAGTTGCACGGTGTTAATATCTTGTTAAGTGTATTTCCGCTGGACTGTTCTGGAGAACGGTAGAACTATGGTCAGTGTACAGGTCTTTGCTGTGTTATATACGAGTGAGGGGGGATATGGTGACAGTCTTTAAATTCCTTCATGGTTATGATAGAGTGGATAGGGATCGATATTTTGATATGGCTGGCTCTAGAACTAGAGGTCATAGTTTGAAGCTTCGTAAGAAAACTTGTTTGCAGGATGTAAGGAAATACTTTTTCAGTGTAAGAGTAGTTGATAATTGGAATTGGCTAAGCGAGGAAGTAGTTAATGCTATCTCAATCCATAGTTTTAAGGACAGGTATGATAAGTATCACTAAGTCTAAAATGGAACCGATCAGGAGACGGGAAGATACGAGCTTTGGGCTCTTTCCCGTAAACACAATTAGGTAATCACAATTAGGTAATCACACAGTCACTGGAGTTAGGGGAGATTCCAAGATGCTGGAAACAAGCGAACGTTATACCTATCTTCAAAAACGGAAGTAGGGATACGGCTCTGAACTATAGACCAGTTTCCTTGATCAGCATAGTTTGTAAAGTTATGGAGAAACTACTAAGGAAACATATCTCTCTTCACTTGGAATCCTTCAACTTTTTGTCAGTGAGGAAACATGGCTTCAGAGAAGGTAGATCAACAGTAACAAATTTAGTAGAATTTTATGATGAGGTAAGTCGAATCTTACAGGAAAGAGAGGGCTGGGCAGATTGCATATTCCTAGACTTCCAGAAAGCATTTGACACGGTCTCACACGGGAGACTTATTAAGAAGCTGCAAGCAATGGCTAGAATAGGTGGAAATGTCTTGGAATGGATAAAACCTTACTTAAAAGGAAGGGAACAGATGGTTAAAGTAAGACACTCAGTGTCTGAATGGAGAAGAGTTAGTAGTGGCGTTCCAAAAGGTTAAGTTTTAGAGCCACTTTTGTTCCTTGTATATGTAAATAACCTACCAGAGTCTGTAAATTTATTCATGAATATGCTTGCAGATGATGCAAAGATTGTGAAGAAAGCATGAAACGAAAACAATGGTAGAGTACTTCAGGAAGATCTAAATAGTCTCCATGAGTGGTCAGATAAGTGGCTAATGAAATTCAATACTTCAAAATGTAAGGTAATGAGAATGGGTACAAGTGAAAGAAGGCCCAAGCTTGACCACTCGGTGGCAAGAGTACAGCTTCAAGAGACAGAAAATGAGAGAGATCTAGGAGTAAACATACTAGCAGATTTGTCTCCAGAAATACATATAAATGGTATAGTTAGGGCAGCATATGCTTTCTTATCAAATGTAAGGGTAGCCTTCAGGTAAATGGACAAGGAAATGTTCAGAAATATTTATGTAACCTATGTGAGGCCAAAACTCGAACATGCAGCCCCCTTTTGGAATCCGCACTTGAAAAAGCAGATAGCTAAGCTTGAAAAAATTCAAAGACACGCCATGAAAATGGTGCTAGACATACGCAGTCTCAGTTATGATGAAAGCCTGAGGAAATTTGACTTACCATCACTCGAAGCTGGAAGACTAAGAGGGGATATGGTGACAGTCTTTAAATTCCTTCATTGTTATGACAGAGTGGATAGGGATCGATAATTTGATATGGCTGGCTCTAGAACTAGAGGTCATACTCTAAAGCTTCGTAAGAAAACTTCTTTGCAGGATGTAAGGAAGTACTTTTTAGTGTAAGAGTAGTTGATAATTGGAATTGGCTAAGCGAGGAGGTAGTTAATGCTAACTCAATCCATAGGTATGATAAGTATGATAAGGTATGATAAGTATCACTAAGTACAATATGGAACCGATCAGAAGACGGGAAAATACGAGCTTTGGGCTCTTTCCCGTAAGCACAATTAGGTAATCACAATTAGATAATCACACACACACACACACACACACACACACACATATATATATATATATATATATATATATATATATATATATATATATATATATATATATATATATATATATATATATATATATATATATATATATATATGTGTGTAGTCGCCGTGGCTCAGTCGGTAGCGTCTCCGACTCTGAGGCGTCAGGTCGAGGGTTCGCGCCCCGCCACGGTCTGAGGTTAGCAAAGGCATGCACTCAGCGTAAGGATTACATCTGCCAAAACAAGTCCTTCGCAAGAAGGCAACCGTCCTAGCCCTTGGTTGATAAGGGAGTCCGTGACGTGAAACTGGAACTGGAACATATATATATATATATATATATATATATATATATATATATATATATATATATATATATATATATATATATATTTTTTTATGAAATAAAAAAGATGAAAAAAATGATAGAAAACGAGAACAAAATATTTACTTCAAGATCTTTGTACGTACGAAATGTCTCATTTGGATGTTGGTAAAAGAATACACACACATGCGCATACATGTAGCTATTAATACGAACACGCTAAATTTTATTGAATGGAATATATGAATGCATGTTCAAAGGTTTCAAAGGTTTATTTGAAGCTCTAACAACCCCTTTCGGAGTATGAGAGTACATACAGTGACATTAGATTACAAAAAAATTTAAAGAAAATGTAAAGCTGGCGGTAATAAGAACAAGATAGTTTCATTTTATGCACTACATAATTGCAGTTTTATGCTAAAGACTAATATTAGTATTTACAAAAAAAAAAAAAAAAAATAGAACAAAAATACATTTACATTCTTTGTATACATGAATAATTATACATATATAATTTGGCACATAATGTAACTTAATTATACATTTGGTTGCAAATGAGATCCATACAGACTAGTAACAAAATTCAAGAGTAATGTAAATCAGAACTGAGCCATAATAATTCTAGTAAATTTGGCGAGATTGCACATTTGTTTCCTACTTTCTACATTGAATAACTGTTCGAACTTAAACCTATTTGGCCTTGTAAAATAGTACCTTTTTATATACAGCTCCCTTAGACTACTAAAAGCTGGACATATCAGGATGTAGTGATACTCGTCTCCCTCTTCCTGGTTATCACACATTGTACAAAACATAGGACCTTGTGTATCTGAGTATCGATTATTGGCAATGGGAAGTTTATGATTACCACATCTAAATCTGGTGAGGCTCACCCTATCGAGAAAGTCTAAATCAAGCAGATATTTACTTACACCTAGTTCTTTTTTAAACATTTTATAATTTGCACATAACCTATTTTCATTAATTTCACCTATTAAATTTTGTTTATCAGTATCACTGAGCCTAAGGGCAATACATTTTTTAACCCATATTTGGTTGAAAGAATTTGGATTAATCCAAATGTTAGAGAGACCACATTTGTCAAGGCTACTTTTTATTTTAACTATCCACCTGGACTTAAATTCGTTGTTGTCATGCAGTTTACGTAATAGTGAGTACATAGTGTGAGAGCTTATGTTGTTTACCCTGGCATATCCTCAACCAGAAGTCCATCATTCTCCTCTCGACCTTGCTGGCCAAGCCAAATTGACCTAGTTCACCATAAGCCATACAGTTTGCTGAATTTTTCTTTATGTGGAGAAGACCTTTTAAAAATTTTCTATGAAATACATCAATTTGATCTAGTTTGTGGAATCCCCATACTTCACTGCCATAAATGAGAATTGGAGTGACCAGCTGATTAAAGAGTTCACACTGGATATCTACTGGCAATGCTAACCTTCTGGCTTTAGTCAATAGACTATACATAGCTCTTTGGGCCTGAGTGATTTGCTTTTTAATAGCTTTATTACAAGATCCATTAAAGTTAAAGGTTGTACCCAGGTAAACATAATCATCTACCACTTCCAACTCAGAATTACCAAGCAAGAAATGGGGGTATGATCTAACCTTGCCTCTCGAAAATATTACTATTTTTGTCTTGCTGGTATTAACTGAAAGGTGCCACAAATTACAATATTCATGAACAGCACTTAAAGCAATTTGCAAGTCTTCTTCTGATTCTGCCATAACAATAGTATCATCAGCGTATAAGAGTACAAACATTCTTACGAACACTTCGATATCGTCATCACTAAGGTTATTGCGTATTTCAGAAGCACATAGGTCAAGCCCTTTGTAGTTCCTACTTACAAAATATTTAAAATCATTCAAATACACAGCAAACAACAGAGGTGACAAGTTTTCACCTTGTCTAACACCAACATTGCAAGGGAAATATTCAGAGATTGAATTGCCTAACTTGACACAGGATTTAGCATTTTCATACATATTATATATAACTCTAATAACTCTGCCATTGATATAATTTGAAATTAATTTACACCACAAAGAAGACATGTCAACTAAATCAAATGCTTTTTTATAATCTATAAAAGCACAATAAATGCGCTTATGCTTGAAAAGGTATAGGTCAATAAGGGAGTGTAATACAAATATATGATCAATGGTATTGTAACCTTCTCTGAAACCAGCTTGCTCCTCCCCCATGATGCCTGCACCCTCAAGGTAAGCTGACAGGCGTTCATTTAGACATGCTGTAAAAAGTTTGCCAATACAACTTAATAAGGTAATACCTCTATAATTGTCTGGATCATCAATAGAGCCTTTTTTTCTTATACAAGGGCTTAATTACACCAATGCACCAGTCAGTAGGTACTATTCCAGTCTTATAAAACAATGTTAAATAGTTTGACTATGGCAGCAATAACATTCTCGGGACAATTCTTCATGTATTTATTTATAACATTGTCAATACCACATGCTTTATTGTTTTTCAATTTGCGAATTATAGTCTTAACTTCTAATACAGTAAACAGCTTATTGATGTGCTCATTTATTGAGTGATTAATATTTCTAGGGTCAAAAGAAGTGTTTTCTCCTGGTTCCCCCTCTTCAGCTTTATTACTAAGTTTTTTAAAGTGCTCCATGAAAGTGTTTATTGTAATTTTACCTAGTTTTTCTGGTTGCTTATTTACATTACATATAATATTCCAGCAATCCTTTGGCTTAGAATTTTTAAGTCCCCGCAAGGTTTTATGGAGTTTCTTATGATAACCCTTCGTAGTATTCCTAATAAACTATTTGTATTCCCTGGCCCTGTTTCTAAGCTCTATTTTGGCTTCTTCAGTTTTTCTTTTTTCAACCTGTTATTTACTTTAAAGTACTCACTTCTTAAAGCTTTGCAATCTGGATTAAACCAAGGTTTATATTTTGAGGTGTCTTGTGATGACTTTTTTTGACGTGGCCTCTGTGTTTTGCACATTCCTAATTTTTTGGCAGGATCTAAATACAAGTCACATAAACCCTTAGCTATATCATCAATTTCAGCTTGTGTAGCTGTTGCCAGGTTGATAGCATCCATTTTTTCCTTCAAGAAGCCAATTTCATGTTCACTGAAGGATACTCTGTACTCATTCCCTAACTGGGGGTCCCATTTGGCTTTGCAACATTCATTGCTAAAGGAGGAGTCAGAGCTGGGCTCATTATTGCATGTGGTAGTGGAAGGCTTTGGAGTGGTCCTGGGAAGGGTATTTTTGGAAGATAAGGATACTGAAGTAGCACAGTGGGAATCTGACAAACAGTAGTCTAAGTTATGCACATAAAAATCCTTAACCTTAGGAAATAACTCTGGTGATGATAAAATATAGTCAATAGTACTTTTACCTTTAGAATTGTGACATGTATAATCTCCAATACCACAATCTTCTCCTGCTCTGCCATTTATAATCTTTAAATCTAGGCTTTTACACAGTTCTAGCAAACTCTTACCATTATTATTTACACAGTGATCTTTATTATGTCAAGCTGTTTCAATATTTAGTAGTTCAAGCATTGGCTTAGTATTAAAGGAATCATCCTCAAACAACTGAATCCCAACTTCTTCAAGAACACATCTCTCAAATTCAATGAAGTCTGATTTCAATCCTGTTCTTGGGTTGAAATCACCTATCAATACAAAAGGAATAGCACAGGCTACCTTAAGATTTATAAGATCATTAGCGAGATCATAAAAAAACATCTTTATCAAAAAATGGAGAACCCTCATGGGGAATATATACTGAGCCTAATATGAAAGCTTCACCAAATAATACACTGTCTATTTTTAACCAAAAATCTGAGTCACAAGTGGTATTTTCCACAACACTTACTTGTTTTGCATGACAATCCTTAACAAATACACATAAACCATGGACACCTCCATGTCTATGCAGATTGTTCTTCCTGGGCATAACAAATGGACAAAAACCCGGGATGACATCTCTGTCAACTTGATCACACTTGGTTTCCGAGATACATAAAATATCAAAATCCTGGGCAAATTCCTCTAGGATACCTAGATTCAATTTGGAAGAAAGGCCACAGACGTTTAATCCCACTAGACTGATGTTACTTTCTTGATGATGTTGCACATAATTATGTCCAAATATACTGACTGACAGGGGTCTGGCCTTACCTAGAGTTTCAAAAGAAAACTGAGCTCTATTACTTTTTCTCTGCTCCATCCTAGTTTGGGTTCCAAGTCTGCAGGGGAATCTATAACCTTTTTAACTTCGTGGTCACCTTCTTTCACAATACACACAATCCTTCCGTCTATAGACCAACAAGCTTTCACTGATTGTTCTTTTTTAATTTCCCTAATTAGTCTACCACGGAGGGGAGTGAGGTCATCTTGTATGTACACTTCTTTCCTGGTATTCTGCAATTCCCTCAGCTTTTTCTTGTTGCGCATAATTGTACTTTTTGTTTCACGCCTGACAAACTTAGCAATAATTACCCTTGGTCGTGGGGGGGGGGGTACTTGGAGAACTATTATGCCTAGGCTTACCTGGGAGTCTATGGCTGACACTCATATCTGATTCCTGTATTTCCACTCCAATATCTCGGGCCAAATCAACCACCAGACGGTGTGTCTTCTCACCCTGTACCCCGGGAATTCCATGCACTCGGGTGTTTTCCTTCCTGCTATACTGCCCCAGCCTATCTAGATCGAAGCTTTGTATTAAAGTTTCTGTCTTCACGTTGTTCAAAGTCTCTGTTTGTTGTGCAAGATCCGTTTTCACACTTTGCAGCACTGTTTTGTATGGGCATATATGTGAGAAAATGGAGAAAGTATTGAAACGTCGATGAACATATTATATGTACGTATGGATGTTCCAGGAGGCTTCATAATGATAATAATTATTTATTGAGTTGAGTGTATATATATATATATATATATATATATATATATATATATATATATATATATATATATATATATATATATATAATATATATATATATATATATATATATATATATATATATATATATATATATATATATATATATATATATATATACTCAACTCAATAAACAATTATTATCATTACGAAGCCTCCTGGAACATCCATACGTACAGAGACGGCCTCATTTGCGCTCTTTCCCGTAAACACAATTAGGTAATTACAACTAGGTAATTATATAATATGGAAAGAAGAAGAAGAAGAAGAAGAAGAAGAAGAAGAAGAAGAAGAAGTGGGGAAAAAGGGAGAAAAAAAGAAAAGCTTTTTTTTTTTTTTTTTTTATGAGTGTGACACCGGGACAGGCAGCAACTGCCTTCATCAATAAAGGCCCAGGCACGAGAAAATACCAATACGAAGAAAAAGAAAAAGGGATTGATCTAAGGTAAATTCTTTAATACCAACTTCA
>JAXCGZ010000509.1:0-61410 GCA_037179515.1 Halocaridina rubra | reverse complement strand
GTAGTGTGAACGGAGGAGGTTTTCCCTCTGCAACGTGTTAGCGGAGTTCAGGTGTCCCTCTGCAGTGTTACAGTGGTAAGTAAGCTACAGTGGTATGACTGGATCAAGTTGTCCCTCCACAACATTAGAGCGGAGTTAAGGTGTTCCTCCGAAATGCTACAGTGGTAAGTTTGGTACAGTGGTAAGAACGGAGGAGGTTTTCCCTAAGCAACATGGGAACCGGAGTTGAGATATCCCTACAGAATGCTACAGTGGTAAGTTAGCTACAGTGGTAAGTACGGAGGAGGTTTTCCCTCCACGACGTGGGAAGCGGAGTTGAGGTATCTCTCCGCAGTGCTACAGTGGTATGAACATAGGAGGTTTTCCTTCTGTAATGTGGGAAGCAGGGTGGAGGTATCCCTCTGGAATTCTACAGTGGTAAGTTAGCTACAGTCCATGCACCATGCTGCAGTGGTAAGTTAGCTACAGTGATATGAATGGAGGTTTTCCCTCTACAATGTGGGAATCGGAGTTGAGGTATCCCACCGCAGTGCTACAGTGGTGTGAACATAGTAGGTTTTTCCATCCGCAATATAGGAAGCGAAGTTGAGGTATCCCTCCGCAGTGCAGGACCTGTTGACTAACCAAAGCAGAGTTGAAATTACCCTTCCGTAATGGTAAAAATGGAGTTCAGGTTATCCATCCGCAGTGTCAGCTTAGTCCGACTGAGGAAAGAGGCAGATCGCTTACCCGAATAAGAAATGGAGGCAAACGATAAGAATAGGAAATTGAATATAGAAAAGGGAAGCCGACGACAACTGAAGGCGAGAAGCAAGATGCCAAGATAATTACAAGAACAGATATAGAGACACACGTGAATGAACGGCATGGAGAACTGACAGGCGAAGCACAGGAGCCGATGAAGAAACTACCGACAGCAACAGAGGAAGCCCTGATGATCAGTGTCTTGGAGTCCACCAAGGAATCTATCAGAGGCATAGCTGAACAGATAATGCAGGAGCAGTGGAACAATGATGAATAGCTGCTATGGAAGGAGCGGGTGCACGGAATAGAACTGGTGGAAGAAGGCCCGAGGAGAACAAGGAGTGATACGAGCACAAGCAAAAGGGGAAAGGCAGACAGCGAAGGGAACCACGAGAGCGATGATCAACAGGGCAAGAAAGAGCAAGAGAGGGAGAAGCAACAAACGGATGCGGAAGCCAGAAGAAACGCGATTCCTTGGCTCGACGGACTGCAGGTGCAGTTGATGGAAGTGTGGGAAGGACTGATACAGGAGGCAAGGAATGATCGCAACACTGAAATCAGACTGATCAAGGATGCCAGGGGTCGATTGCCTGTGAAAATGTCATGTGAGTTCGGAATGATGTCCCAAATGAAAGAGAATAATACAGGAAGCCCCTGTGGAGCAACGGATCTCATAAGGTACATCGCAGAGCAGATGGGCAGTATCCAAACACGGGATGTGCTGGCAAGAATTGACACTGGTCGTGGGTCTTCAAGGAAAACCAGAGGCAATTGAGATGGATCAAAATGCGAAAAGGCAAAGGAAAGGGAGACAGGGTCTGAACTATGCCAATTGTGTCATGATAGACATTCGATCAAGGCTTGCCAGAGCTTTAAAAGGCTAGGGAGTAAGGAGCGCCTGAGGGTGGCTGCAAAGTTTTGGGTATGCTTCGGGTGCCTAAAGAAGAACACGGAGTCGCCATGTGCCGAGAAAGGAAGCCATGTGAAGTACGTGAGAGTGACTTGCAAGCGGCGATCCTGCACACCGATTATGACAGTAGGTCGACAGGGAGACCTAGTGAATGAGACAACCGAAGGAACCAGCGACCATCAAGACAAGAAGGTGACATAGGGTGCGAGCGAGAACGAGCAGGCCATGGTCAAGAGAGACGACGACGCTCAGAATAAAGAGGTGACAAACATCAGAAAATAATCTCAGAGCCACTAACTACGCCGGACGGTCCAGGGACTGACATCAGAAAAGGGGGACAGTTGCCTTGCCTATAGTGGAGGTGTACGTCAGGATGGGAAACCCTTCGCGTCCAGGACAGCCTAGAGCCTATAGTGGAGGTGTACGTCAGGATGGGAAACCCTTCGCGTCCAGGACAGCTCTAGGCTGGACAGTACAGGGCACCTTGCTGCCCAGGGACACAACAGAAACGTCAACGAGCCTCACTGCCATAGCCGAGCTGCCAAGATCAACAAGTGGCAATGGGTCTTTGGAGGAACGAGCCCACAGTAAAGGAGGCTCAGGAGGGAGCGGGGCTGTCACCGTTGGACCAGTATGTCTTGAGCCTGTGGGATAGTCATGTAAACAGGAGAGGAAATCACTATGTACTGCCGATCTTGTTCAAGCAGTCATCGTCGCCTCAGGTCAGCAATTGGAGATCGGCTCGTCACAGATTGGATTAACTATAGAACAGGCTCAGGAGGGATAGGGTGTCGGGAAATGCCTACAAGGCGGAAATTCCAAAACTCTTGACTGTGGGGTACACGGAACAAGTTCCAGATCAAAACGCGACTCGGTGGGCAGCGGATCTGGTGCCTGCCTCATCATCCAGTACTGAACCCCAGCAAACTAGGGAAGATGCGCATTGTTTTTGACTGTGCTGTGACTTATCAAGGCATGTCTTTGAACTCACACGTACCACAAGGGCTAGACTTCAACAGTTAGCTCATGAGATTCTTCTTCAGTTTCGACAGGGCATAGTGGCAGTGATGGCAGACATAGAGGTCATGTTCTATCAGGTGAAAGCGGTGGAGAACAAAAGGGATGCCTTACGCTTCTAATGGAGGAAAGACGATCGAGAACAAACTCCCATCGAAGCGTTATGGATGACAGTACATATGCTTAGGGGTGTGTGGAGATTGGCCTGTGTGGCTTACGCCCTACGGCAAATGTTTAGAGAGTATGTAAGGTCCTATGATGAGGCGGTGAGGGACACCGCTAAGAATTTCTTTGTCGACGACCTTATGCATACCGTGGATGACGCGAATCAGGCAGCGGCCATAGACACGCAGTTGACAAACCTAATGAGTAAAGGAGGATTTCACCTTACGAAATGGTCGAGCAACGTCCCAGGCATGCTGAAAGGAATACAGAAGAAGGAGCTTCGTGAGTGCAGGACAAGGTCTGAAATAGTAACTGCTGCACAACCGGAAGCAAGGGCACTGGTAGTGATATGGGACCAAGTAAAGGACGAGTTTGCAGTACGAGTGGAGCTCAAAGACTGCGCGTTCACTAGACGAAGCATATTGACAAATTTCAGTGTCTTCTATGACCCTCTCGGAATACTGGCGCCTTTTGTAGTCCAATCCAAGATCATCTTCCAGGAAGAGTGCCGGACTGGTAAGTGATGGAACGAACCTATAAGCGAGCAAGATCAGCAAGATTGGAAGGAATGGATGCACACTTTACGACAGTTCAGGGGGGTTTGCAATACCAGACAATATTGCTACGGGCAAACCTAATGAGTAAAGTAGGATTTCACCTTACGAAATGGTCGAGCAATGTCCCAGGCATGCTGAAAGGAATACAGAAGAAGGAGCTTCGTGAGTGCAGGACAAGGTCTGAAATAGTAACTGCTGCACAACCGGAAGCAAGGGCACTGGTAGTGATATGTGACCAAGTAAAGGACAAGTTTGCAGTACGAGTGGAGCTCATAGACTGCGCGTTCACTAGACGTAGCATATTGACAAATTTCAGTGTCTTCTATGACCCTCTCAGAATACTGGTGCCTTTTGTAGTCCGCTACAAGATCATCTTCCAGAAAGAGTGCCGGACTGGAAAGTGATGGAACGAACCTATAAGCGAGCAAGATCAGCAAGATTGGAAGGAATGGATGCACACTTTGCGACAGTTCAGGGAGGTTTGCAATACCAGACAATATTGCTACGGGGCTATGGGAGAACTTAAGCGAGTGGAATTATGCACCTTCACTAACGCGTCCCATTCGGCTTATGGTACCACCAGCTAACTGCACTCCAGTGTCACTGAGGACAGGGTAGGTGTGTCCTTTGTTCTTGGTAGACACCGTTCTCCTCTTTCAAGAGAAAGAGTATACCTAGGTTGGAGCTGTGTGCCGCCAAACTAGCCGCCGAAGTAACAGCCATCATCGCTAATGAGCTAGTGGTCAAGCTTGTCGACGTTGTGTATTGAATGGACAGCATGCTCGTGCTGCAGCACATCTGCAATTCTAGCAGGCGTTTCAAGGCCTATGTCGCTAACAGGGCGGCAGCAATACAGCATCTGGCACTGATCCGACAATGGCATCACGTGCACTCGTCACATAACCAAGCAGATGACGCATAGCAGGGCCTTTTGAGCCATGCCATGCTGGTGAGGAGCAGGTGAACCATGGGGCTGGATTTCCTAGGCTACCCAAGGAAGTCTTGGCCTCCGGAAAACACTCTGCCGACAGGAGACACTAAAGAAATGGAGTTGCAATCGCCCTTATCACTAACAGCATTGGTAGCAGAGACTCTACCTTCAGCTTGTCAACGACTCTAGAGTGCTCATCAGGTACAGGTCAGGATGCACGAGGGGATATTGATGCGAGCAATGATTCATCTCTGCTTACTGGAGGGAGTGCAAGTTCCGAAAATGTAATACACCCATGTGGTGGCTTTGTTTTGGCAGCTGCGACTGCTTGATGAGGGGAGTGTTACCGCTACCCATGGCGGTAGAGAGAGAGAGAGAGAGAGAGAGAGAGAGAGAGAGAGAGAGAGAGAGAGAGAGAGAGCAGCAACATATGTATATATATGTATATACAGAGAGAGAGAGAGAGAGAGAGAGAGAGAGAGAGAGAGAGAGAGAGGCCACGGAGTGTCAGGAGAGTCACTACAGGCCCTTGTTATAGCTTAGTAAGCATAAGCAATACACTGACATACACTATGAGAGAAGAGGCAGACAGAGACTGACTGGATTCGAGAGCAGACGTAATGTTCAGAGGATTCACTCTGGGCCTCAGTTACGTAAGTTATGAAAAGCTAACTGCATTAACCTGTAAGAATTAACATGTAGCATAAAATGATAGATAGAGAGTAAGGATGATGACATTAACTATATACACTTGTGTGATGTAAAATTGTATAATGTATTCAATGATTAATAGTTGTTGTTCTATGGCTTCTAGGCAAACCGTACCTATAAAGACGAGTCTGCGATATGGCCCTTTCCTTTATCACCTACTAATAAACTTGACTGCCTTAAAGGCATCAATATATATATATATATATATATATATATATATATATATATATATATATATATATATATATATATATATATATGGATTTTTTTCTTTCCCATCTTTAGCAGTTTGAATAGGTAGCTGAAAAGACGTTATTTCCCTTTTGGGGACATTTTAACTTTTTTTATTATTTAACTTCCTTAATAGGGATTTTCAGTTACCTTTATTAATCATTTTGAAATTTTTATTTATGGGTATTTTCAATTCCCTTTCTCATTTTTTGGAATTTATTATATGTAAGGGATTTTTTTTCCATCTCCCTTTCTCGTTCTTAATTTTAGGGATTTTCATTTCCCTTTTCTCATTTTTAGTTATAGGGATTTTCATATCCCCAGTCCTGTACCCATCATTGCTTGGTCTTGGGCTTATACCCACACCTTGTTTCCGTTCAACCCCCACCTTATCCTTTGAGGTAGGTCCGGGTTGTAACCACGTATCACGAATTATTTTTCTTGAGACACGGACGGACAACAGAGGGGAGTCGATACATCTGCCATAAACCCCTCCCGCCGCATTTCTGTGAAGCTCAAGGTGGTCCTAGGACCACCTCTCATGCTACCTCCAAATGGAGATGACTCTCCCTCCAGCTGATAAATATGAACATGGCCTGGAGTAGATTCTAGGGCAGGAAACTAGGGCCTAATGTCACAAATACTAATGCAAGAGAGAATAGATATGAACTCTGAGTACAGTCACCGTGGCTCAGTCGGTAGCGTCTGTGACTTTGAGGCATCAGGTCAAGGGTTCACGCCCCATCACGGTCTAAGGTTAGCAAGGGCATGCACTCAGGGCAACGATTACATCTGCCAAAACAAGCCCTTCGCAAGAAGGCAACCGTCCTAGCCCTTGGTAGAAAAGGGAGTCCGTGAAGTAAAACCAGAACAACAACAACAAAAACAACATGTAAGCATTTAAAGGGTATACTTCACCTCCCAAGATCTGCAGGTGCTTGCAATCTCTCCATTGGGTAAAAGGGACTGGATTGTGAAAATAAAATTTTAAATTGCGGGTCGGGGCCGCTTGGAGATAGGGTGGTAATTGAAAGTATGTGTCTACATCATAAGATTTTTATTCCAAGATACTTAGGACTTAGCTGAGTAACTGACACATAACATTAGTATACTATACATATCAAAAAGAAAAGTCATGAAATGCTGAGAACAACCACTAAAGAAATATTCTTATTAACAGTGACTACAGTAACATAAAAGCATGAATACAAGATAAAAAATGCAATCCATTTGGTTACTGCTGATAGCATTACAAAAATAATAATAAACAAAAGGCGATGTAGTGATAGCAACAATAACAGCCAACATAATCATACCAATAATAGTAATCATGATCAAAATAAGAATAATAGAAATAGAAATAAAAATACTAAATCAGGAATAGCAGTATATATACAAATGATACTGACATTTTGAGACAAGAACAGAGTTCTATATGTATATTCCATAATAATGCTCATTTTAAATCAGTCTCATTTACTATTTGAATTCCTGCAGTCATAATATATATATATATATATATATATATATATATATATATATATATATATATATATATATATATATATATATATATATATATATATATATTCACGGTAAGTTTTCTTATC
Organism: Halocaridina rubra; assembly: GCA_037179515.1. NCBI lineage: Eukaryota > Metazoa > Arthropoda > Malacostraca > Decapoda > Atyidae > Halocaridina > Halocaridina rubra. Next base: position 54,534 of record JAXCGZ010000509.1, on the reverse strand, counting down.
ACTTTCATAAAAATTTACGTTGCTTGCTGTTATTAATAATGTAAAGGGTGTTATTTTAACAGTGCAGGGAGGGTTTATACAGTACGTAAACATAAAATTAATTGTAAATGAGTATGTCATGTAATTACCACTTCATTCACCATAATTTTATCTATCACTTTCATATAAATTTACATTGCATGCTGTTATTTATGAAGTAAAGGGTGGTATGTTAACAGTAGAGGGAGGGTTTATACAGTGTAAACGTAAAAATATATTAAAATATCTATGTACATATAGGCTGATCCTACTCCGCGGTTTTCCTGATTCGCGCCGGGTCCCGGAACCGATCTACCACGATAAGGGGGGAACACTGCATATATATATATATATATATATATATATATATATATATATATATATATATATATATAAATATATATATATATATATATATATATATATATATATATATATATATATATATATATATATATATATATATATACAGTGTTCCCCTTCCTATCGCGGTAGTTCGGTTCTGGGACCCGGCGCAAGCCAGGAAAACCGCGGAGTAGGATCAGCCGATATGTACATAGATATTTTAATATATTTTTACGTTTACACTGTATAAACCCTCCCTGTACAGTTAACACACCACCCTTTACTTCATAAATAACAGCATGCAACGTAAATTTATATGAAAGTGATAGATAAAATTACGGTGAATGAAGTGGTAATTACATGACATACTCATTTACAATTATATATACGTTTACGTACTGTATAAACCCTCCCTGCACTGTTAAAAAAACACCCTTTACATTATAAATAACAGCAAGCAACGTAAATTTTTATGAAAGTGATAAGAAAACTTACCGTGAATGTGATGATGACGTGACATACATAGGAATTTTACAATTACTTTTACGTTTACGTACTGTATAAACTCTCCCAGCACTGTTAAAAAAACACCCTTTGCATTATAAATAACAGCAAGCAACGTAAATTTTTATGAAAGTGATAGATAAAATTACTGTGAATGAGGTGATGATGACGTGACATACATATGTATGTGATAGGTAAACTTACCGTGAATGAGGTGATGATCATCATTCTCGACCCCGGAGGAAATTATTTAGTAGCCAATAAAAGCTTTACAGCTGCTTTTTAGGGGAGAAGAACATGGTAATGGGGAGTTGCTGGCGATGTTTCTTCATTTGTTGGAAGATGGTATGGTAAGGAATCATTGCATCGTTGAGGAAATTACAGAAGGTCACCGAACGAACCATATTATCGTCATATTCCTGCAAGAGTTGTTGGAGTGCTTTAAAATGTTCATACATGACTGCCAAACGTTTGAGTGTAAGGCCAAGTTCTTCAATTGGTTCGTGCGATTCCTCAAGTTCTTCCTCTTCTTCGCTCGCTGATTTCGTCATTTCATCCAAGTCTTCATCAGTCAAAGACTGCGAGTGGCAGTCAATCAGTTCATTCACATCTTCGGGAGTCATATCTTTAAAGCCTTCTCCTCCTAGCAATGCAGCCAACTTCACAGCTTTCACAACGGCCGAGTTATGGACTTCGTCAGGAGCAAATCCCTTGTAGTCGTGGATGACTTCGGGCCACAATTTCTTCCAGCTGGCATTGATTGTGGCAGACTTCATCTCTTTGATTGCTTTCTGAATATTTTTTAGGTATGTGGCAATCGTGTAATTACGCCAGTAAGTCTTCAATGAGAAGTCTTTGCCCGAATCCATGGATTCAACTAGGTTCGCCAGGGCATTTCGTGTGTAGAGGACCTTGAATGCACGAATAACGCCTTGATCCATAGGCTGAATCAGTGACGTCGTATTCGGTGGCAGGAACTCAACTTGAACACCGTCATATTGGAGATTGGTTGCGTGGCCACCAGCATTATCCATCAAAAGAAGGACTTTAAATTCAAGGCCTTTTTCCATAAGATAATTTCTTACCTGAGGGATAAAGCATTGGTGAAACCAGTCCGATGAGAGGCTTTTCGTGATCCACGCCTTAGGGTTATGCATCCAATACACTGGCAGCAGATTCTTATTCTTGTTCTTCAAAGCCCAAGGGTTCTTTGACTTGTAGATAAGCCTGGGCTTTAACATGAAGCCCGCTGCATTCCCGCACATGATGAGGGTAACGCGATCTTTGTGCGCTTTAAATCCCGGGGCTTTAGCTTCTTCCTTGAAGAGAAAAGTGCGAGATGGTATTCTCTTCCAAAATAACCCAATCTCATCCATGTTGAAGACTTGCTCAGGAACATATTCCCCTTCGGCATAATTTTCTTGCAGTCATTCTTGACGTAATTTTCTGCGGCAGCTGTATCTGCAGAGGCAGCCTCGCCATAAACTGAAACACTTTTTAGGCCATAGCGTTTTTGAAATTTGAAGAACCATCCATTGCTAGCAACGTACGGTTGTATCCACGATGGAGAATTGCTGGAGGGTCTTGGCTGTGGGTCGTCGATATCTTCTCTCTCCTCCTCTCCAAGGTCGCCACTGTCGTCATTGGGTTCATTTGCTGCGAATGTCTCGTACAGCTTCTTTGCTTTTGTTTGTATGATATTGGTGTGCAAGCTGATGTTTTCTTTCTGCAATCAGCAATCCACACGGCCAAAGCAGCTTCCATTCGCACTACTGCCTTATTGCGGGGTATTATGACCCTCTTCGCCAATTTATCAAAAGAAATGCTCGCTGTTTTCCTGATCTTTGCCTAGTCCTTTTTTATGTAACGCACTGTAGATTCATTGAGGCCAAACTATCGGCCGACATCACCAAACCTTTTTCCTTCTTTCAACATATCTAAGAGTCTCACTTTTTCTACAATGGTTAACATTTTCCTTTGCCGCTTAGGCTGACTACCAGGAGCCTTAGAATGTGAAGGACGTTTGGGAGGCATTGCAAAGGTAAAATTATGCGCATAAACACAATCACAAGCAAAACATATTAATAAGCACAACGAGAACGGCGCACACGTGAGTTAGACTGAGCGAGTGAGGCGGCACATTGGAAATTGGAGGAAAAGCAAACTGCAATGAAAAAGCCAATCAGACCCCATGATACAGAAAATATTGAAAAACAATTCTGTGATTCGTCGTCTCCTGACCTTACAGCCAATAGCATTCCATGAACTATCTCATGTAGGTGAGAGCCTTTTCGTTTTCCGAAACGTTGATAGCGGTATCGTATTTTACATGGTGAAATACTGTTAGTACTTTATATTTTTTACTATTTTTTACTGTTTTATTATTCTTAGGCTAGGAAATACTTGTTTTGTCAATAAAGTAATGAAAATTTTAATATTCACTAGGTCACGTAGGTGAGAGCTTTTGCGTTTTCCGAAACGTGATACCGGTATCGTATTTTTCATGGTGCAATACTGTTAGTATTGTATTTATGTTTTTTACTATTTTTTGCTGTTTTATTATTCTTAGGCTAGGAAATACTTGTTTTAGCAATAAAATAATGAAAACTTTAATATTCACTAGGTCATGTAGGTGAGAGCCTTTGCGTTTTCCGAAGCACTGATACAGGTATCGTATTTTACATGGTGCAGTACTGTTTACTATTTTTTACTGTTTTATTATTCTTAGGCTAAGAAATACGTTTTGTTTTATCGATAAAATCATGAAACTACTGGAAATATAAATATATATGCTAGGTCATGTAGCTGTGACCCCAATACATTGTACGCTATCGGACACTATTTCGCATGATGCAATACCCTGTACTGTGTGTTATACTGTACGTACGTATATCTAAATTTGTTTTTTACTATTTTTTGCTGTTTTATTATTCGTAGGCTGGAATATAAATTTTTTTTATCAATTAAGTAATGAAATTTTTTTTCAATAAAAAAATGAAAATGCTGAAAATGTTTTTTTTTTATTTTAATATTTTTGCATATACCCATAAAATAAAATAATAATTTATCCAAAAAAATCACGATAGAGTGAGAACGCAAACCAAGAAATGCGAATAACCAGGGGAACACTGTATATATATATATATATATATATATATATATATATATATATATATATATATATATATATATATATATATATATATATATATATATATATATATATATATATATATATATATATATATATATGTATATATATATATATATATATATATATATATATATATATATATATATATATATATATATATATATATATATATATATATATATATATATATATATATATATATATATATATATATATATATATATATATATATATATATATATATATATATATATATATATATATATATATATATATATATATATATATATATATATATATATATATATATATATATATATATATATATATATATATTTATATATATATATATATATATATATATATATATATATATATATATATATATATATATATATATATATATATATATATATATATATATATATATATATATATATATATATATATATATATATATATATATATATATATATATATATATATATATATATATATATATATATATATATATATATATATATATATATATATATATATATATATATATATATATATATATATATATATATATATATATATATATATATATATATATATATATATATATATATATATATATATATATATATATATATATATATATATATATATATATATATATGAGCATAGTCATCAACATTCTGGTTGCCCAATTTGTCAGTGGGATTATATCTATTTCTAAAGCAGTTGCAATATGTGGCAGAAAAGCTCATGTAATAATCAGTTCAACCTATGTCTTATATTTATTAATGTAACATCAGGATGCAAAAACTTATCAAATGTAATGAAACTTGGGCACATTTATCATCTATATATATATATATATATATATATATATATATATATATATATATATATATATATATATATATATATATATATATATATATATATATATATATATATATATATATATATATATATATATATGAGCATAGTCATCAACCTTCTGGTTGCCCAATTTGTCAGTGGGAGTATATCTATTTTCTAAAACAGTTTTAATATGTGGCAGAAAAACTCATATAATAATCAGTTGAACTTATGTCTTATCATTATTAATGCAACATCAGGATGCAAAAACTTATCAAATGTAATGAAACTTGAGCACATTTATCATCTAGCAAATTTGCAAAAGAATTTTAGAAAATCAATAATTATAATACTCTGTCAACATAGAGAAATAACATGGCTCAGTATGGAAAGGGCAAAAGACGAGAGAGAGAGAGAGAGAGAGAGAGAGAGAGAGAGAGAGAGAGAGAGAGAGAGAGAGAGAGAGAGAGAATCTGGGTCACCTTATTTCTCTTCAAAAAAACCCTGTAAATTTTTCGCTTGTATGGCCCCTTTTTATGACTTGACTTCCTGCCCATCTATACAAGGGGACAGAGCTCAACCATTTTCTAAGGTCTTAAAAGGAATAAAAGCAAAATAACTTAGTGCACAAATAAAGAAACATTGAAGCATAAATCCATTGTTTATCTGTTTAACATTGCAAATAACGTCAGTGAAACAAGCATACACATGCTGTTCTAGTATGGAAATCTTTTATCTTTTATAAATCAGAGGATTAAGTCAAAACACACACTCGCTATAAGTCAACATACCTCTGACAAAATGTAAACAAAATACTACAATCATATGTGATAATTATATTTAATAAAATATAAAAGTATTGGAAGCTTAACAAGCATTACAGATACAAATATTTTACACTAAGGCTGATACTTCAAGAGGGTTTTCATATTTTTACTTATTTATCTCTACTACTATCAACAAAATTACGATTATCCTTTCTTAATAAACAATATAAAAGGACTTAAGTATCACTATTTTTAAATTTCAAAATTAAAATATTAGCTCTGAGAAACTCAATTATCTTAATTAGCTCAATTGTCATTATAAATTTCATGACAATGATAGAAATAAACAGTAATTATCTCTAGATGGGCTTTTCAAAATCTTTAATATTTGTCTCTTCGAAATGTTATAATTACCAAAATACAAAAGAACGTGCATCTGAAAAGAATATAAAAACTGGTATCTGTGTATGCAGTAATAAAGTTGAAAATAATATTTCATTTGCAACAGTAAAGAATGACTTTTGTTTAAGTTTCATAATCTCTTAAGGAATTATACTTTAAAAATAATATATATATATATTTATATATATATATATATATATATATATATATATATATATATATATATATATATATATATATATATATATATATATATATATATATATATATATATACTTATATATATATATATATATATATATATATATATATATATATATATATATATATATATATATATATATATATATATATATATATATATATATATATATATATATATATATATATATATATATATATATATATATATATATATATATATATATATATATATATATATATATATATATATATATATATATATATATATATATATATATATATTTTTCTACGAGCTCAAATTTAATTTTTTCGAGTGACTATTCAACAGAATTAACTCAGGAGACAGGGGGAAGTTATATATTTTTTCTCCTTTTTATACCTACGATCGGGTAGGTACTTAACTACCTTCCTTATTTCCCTACCCCCAATACTGCTCAATATTTGTCCTCTGGACTTCAAATGGGTGGCTTTTGCGGGGAGTTTTGCATGCAGGCGCTGTTCCTCCCCTGTCTCTTCAGTTTCTGGATTGACTTCATCTCTTTCAAGTACAGGAAATAACTGTGTGACATTCTTATTGTCATATCTTGTGAGTTTAAACTCCCTTGTTCATGACCAAGCTGAAATAATGGTGACAAACATTATCATGGCTTAAACTTCAAAGTATTATTTTATCTATTTAGCATATTGTTTTGGACAATTAATGTAAATACTGGAGCTAGAAAAAAAAATAAAAAAATAATTCATTGATTTGCATCCTTTATCACTTAATATCTCTCTTGGAATTATTGAAAATTGAATAATAATCTCGTTGACAGAGTAGGGGACAAAAATACTTAAAATAAAATCTGCATCTCGGCCATACCTGGGCAGAGCATCACGTTGCCTCAAAATATCTCTGAATAGATATCACAATGGTTACTGCACCTTCCATTAAAACTACACTCATATAGCTTGCATTAAGACACGGGTGACACAGGGGAAGAGTCCTCCCAGACCCTATTCCCATCCTGCTTCCTAATGGACTTTCCGCTATTCCACCCATGAGAGCATCCATCCCATTATACCCCGGTCCAGTCATACCTATTCTCTCCCGCACTCACCACTTTCAAAACTTGCACTCTCTTTCTTTCTGTACAACTCTCCTTCTGGTCATTTTTCTATTTACCATGCATGCGTTTCCTTCCCCGTCACTCTGAAGGAGTGTGTGTGTGGGATCACGGTCAGTCCATGGAGTCGCATGACTGTCTCCAGCCCTAGGTCCTCCTTATGCTCCCGTATATACGGTGAACTAGGGCAACACCCTAACCTTCCTATCATGGCACAATTTACTCTACTCTCTTTCCCCGCCTGCATAACGTCTTACTGAAGAAAAAAAGACTCGTTATATCGAACAGTAAAGATCTTAATAATATCACAAAACTTTCTAATTCTTCAAAAGGATTTGACATACATGTATTTTAATATATAAATTCAGTACAATTACAATTGCTTTTTAATAACGACGTTGGAGGATCGATCGGTCACTTCCGCATTCCTTTCTTGGGAATATCACACACGATAAAGATAAAAAAAATAAAAAGACTTTAAAACGGATTCAAACTTGTTTCTCAATTAAATTCGTTCGCTTATTTTGGAGTATATAAAACTTTGCTACTTATATTCTATTTGTACACACTTCCACCTTTTGCAAACATTACTGATAAAATTTCTCTACTTTCGCTTTAAGAAATGAATTTAAAAATGATGTTACAAGTACATTATATTTTTCCATTAAAATCCATACATTCGCCTGTCTAATAATCAACTTAGGTGATAATAAAAATAAATTGAACACCCATCAAATGCAATTACTCATTATATTGTTCTAATTATAAAAAAATCGAGTTCATTACTGCTTATAGCTATTATTACAAATTATCCATGTTAGTAATGGGTACAGAAATTCTACTTTTATTAATTTACTAAAGCCATACTTCCTTTTATTTGCGGGAGGCTGTGTCAAGGCATAACTACAAAATGGAGGAGTCAACCGACCTCAATTTCTTTTAATATTTGTCCCATTACTCACTGGATAAATATTACAAGTACACCTAGTTCTCAGAATAACGCCTAGATAGGTTCTCAGAAGTGATGGGTAAATGGAAAATCATGTGAAAAAACGAGTCATTTTCCATAGGCAACAATGATAAAGGGCATAGATATGTTTCACAACCTTACATAGACACACTATGCCAAAGATATAAGATAAGTAAAACATATTTTACAAGTACATAGCAAAGCAGAAAGACCTGTAGTTATTTATATTAACATGCAAATAGTGTACAGTATAAAAGATATACAGATTTACTGTATACTGGGACGCATGGTGGCCAGTGTTGCCAGATAAGCGGATGTTTTTATTTTCATATGTATGGTACATTTCAGGATATATATTAATTACAAGATGGTAGTACTGTAATTTAAATAAAAATGTACTTCATCTTTAAGATACTTGAAAGAACTTACCAGTTTTCATGTATATTTTTTTTTATATTTATCATTTCTCTCATTCATCTATTCTGGCAACACTGATGGTGGCAGTGAGCACGAAGATGCAAACGTTTTGCCGCCTCCGTATCAGCTGATGCACCCTCGCATGCTATATCCCAGACGATATTATATCGAAAGTTTGTTTGATGTTTGTTCTTAGTGTTTTTTTTTCCATTATCTTCATAATATCTGATCGCATTAAGCAGTAGAAGAGGAGGAGGCTGCGGGAGAACGAACCTCTATAGGCAAACGTTTTGTCACACCTCCGAATCAGCTGATGCATCCTCGCACGCTATTTCCCTGACGATATTATATTGAAAATGTTATTGCTCTTTGTTCTTAATGAATTTTTTCAATTTTCGTCTTTATATTTGATCACATTAAGCGGTAGAAGACGAGGAGGATGCGGGAGAACGAACCTCTATCGGCAAACATTTTGTCACACATCCGTATCAGCTGATGCACCCTCACACACTATTTCCTTGATGATATTATATCGAAATTTTGTTTGCTGTTTGTTCTTAATGCATTTTTTAAAATTTTCTTCATAATATTCAATCGCATTAAGCGGTAGAAGAGGAGGAGGACGCGGGAGAATGAACCTCTATCGACAAACGTTTTGCTACTTCTGTATCAGCTGATGCACACTAGCACACTATTTTCCTGACGATATTATATTGATAATATGTTTGCTGTTTGTTGTTACTGCTTTATTCAAATTTCTTCATAATATCCGATTGCATTAAGCGGTAGAAGAGGAGGAGGATGGCGGCGAAGTGACTCCAAGGAGGTCGATTTCTTACAAAAATGAAATTTTTTTCGAATTTTTTTGCATGGGCTTTTACTATTAATTGTTTATGGGCTTTATTGCAATTTCGCTGATAAAAAGAACGGGGAAAAAATGAACAAGGTGTACTTAGCTATGTTGGGATGCTGCTTGAAGAACGCCACGGCCACTGGCACTGGGGGAGGGGTTTTTTCTCACTCCAGACTGAGCTTGTTGCCATAGCCAACGCCCTCGACTTCTTCATCCAGCAAGGAGCTGACCATGCCCTAATTCTCTCTGACTCTAAAGGCGCCTTACAGGACATCAAGAAGCCACTCCTCAGAGACAATGTACGTATCATCACCACAATCCTCAGTCACTACCACAGGACTACCAGCCTTGGAAAAGCCATCGCTCTTGCCTGGATTCCCAGCCATGTCGGCATCAAGGGAAACGAGGAAGCCGATCAAGCCGCCAAACAAGCCACTCTCAGAGCAGAAATCCAAATATCTCTGCATCCTGGGATTCAACATATAAAGAATAAAGCCACCAAGTCACTCCTTAACGCCTTAATAACTAAACACAACCTGTGCACAGACATTGGCTCCCCCTCCACCTGGTGGTACAAAGCCACCACTGATCTTCAGCGAATCACCCTGCCTAAGAACCTTCGACGAAGCACGGAGGTCAATGTGTACCGTCTGAGACTCGGGTACAAGGGCACCTGGCGAATAGTGGATGATATCATCAGGGAATGCACCTTTTGCCAGGTAGCCTCACCACATCCACTGCTCCACTACATCCTCAAATGTGATTCCTTTTCAGAAATTTGACGGAAAACTGGTGCCCCCGCAACATCCAGCGAAGATACAAATGCCCTTCATGTTGCTAGCTCCATAATCAGACTAGTAACTAACAACTACATGAACAGTCTACTAAATATCATCAGTCAATACCCTCCACCAAGATAACCATGTAATAACTCTCCCTCACATCCAAAACAGGAATTCATTTAAATTGTTTGATGTAAACTAATAATCCTCAACTGAACACTTAAGCTTTCCATTATCTTTACAGTTTTGCACAACCTCACCTGCCGGCCAAAATAGGAAAGCCCGATCATCCTCAAGAGTGAATACCACCAACAATAACAGGATTTCACCCCACCTCCTCACCAAATAGGAAAGCCCATTCGCCCGCAGGAGCGAATACCACCTACAATCAACAAAATCTTACCCCACCTGCGGGCCACAAGGGAAGGTCCGCTCACCCTCAAGGGAGAACATCAAAGAAAAAATAATTAAGTTCTCTACCATAATTCTCGACTCTCACTTTCTTCAAAATCTTTGCATCATCTGCAAACATATTCATGAATGAGTTTACAGAGTCTGGTAGGTCATTTACATGTGCCAGGAACAAAAGCGACCCTAAAACTGAACCCTGTGGAGCCCCACCACTAACCGTTCTCCATTCAGAGAATGTGAGTGTTAATTTAACCCTCCATTACCTTCCAAGACATTTCCACCTATTTTCACCATTACTTGCAGCTTCTTAATAAGTCCTGTGAGGGACCGTACCAAATGCCTTATTGAAGTCTAGAAATATGCAATCTGCCCAGCCCCCTCTTTGCTGTAAGATTCAGCTTTCCACTTCATAAAATTCCAATAAGATTGTTACTGTAGATATGTCTTCTCTAAAGCCAAGCTGGCTCATGGACAAAAATTTTAAGTACTTCAAGTTAAGAGAGAGATGTTTTCATAGTAGTTTTGTCATAACTTTGCAAACAATGCTGGTCAAGGAAACAGGTCTATTGTTTTGAGCTGCATACCCCCCTTCTCTTTATAAAGATATGTACCACATTTGCTTTTTTCAAGCATATTGGTGTTTCCCCAGATTCCAGCAACTTTTCAAATATGATGGAAAGTTCATGTGATATTGGTTTAGTGCATTTCTTAAGTACATAAGGGGATATATCATCAAGGCCTTGAAGCTTTATGGGCAACTAACTCCATCAGCGCTTTGCATACCTCTGCTTGAAATGACGATATTCTCTAATACTGGCCAATGAGCCCCTATATCTGCAATCTGAGGAGATTGAGTATTCTGTCGTAAATACTGATTGAAACTCCTTATTCAATTCTTCCCAGATCTCTTCATCCATCTCAGTGATGCCTCCATCTGCTCTCTCTAACATTAAAGCCTGTTCTTTGACCTTCAACTTCCCTCTGATAAATCTGTGGAAAAAGCTTGGAATTTTCTTGAACCTTCCTGGTGATATCCCTTTCATAATATTGCTCTGCCTCTCTTCTTTTACTTAGGTAATAATTTATTACTTTTAATTTATAGATCTGCAAAGCATTAATATTGTTTCTCCTCCTATACCTTTTCCAGCATTTGTCTCTCCACTCCTTAGATCTAATACACTCTCTCTGGCATGAGTAACTCCTATTTTGGTGGAAGGTATGCAGCAGTCTACTTTCTTCCTATATGCCTCACAAAAGATTTCATACATTACTTATACAGACTTTTTAAATAAGGCCCTCTAGTCAATAACTGCAAAAAGCTCATTAACTTTGATATATTCTTTAGGATAGTTCTTCATTGTGTCCTTCTCAGTGCCTCTTTCTTCAGGCAGAATATATGCGATGATGTGGTCCATCAACAACACACAGTGGTGACCTTCTCCAATTAGTGGTTTATACTCGATTTTTCCAATATCCAACACATTATTTGTGAATACTAGATTAAACGGTGATGGCTCATCCTCACCCTTATCCCTCATTGGTTCCAGTACATGCTTATGTTTGAAATTCCTTTGTACACAACCTGGGAATCTTGCCACGAATGACTCCTCCTTACTGTGCAGGTCAAGATTAATCCAATCTATCTCACTATGATTAAAATCTCCCATAAACAAAATCCTACACTTTCTCTCCCTTGCTATGTAAACAACTGAGATTATGACTTTGATAGTACCTATATGACTTCCCTCATATATCTAGCCTATGTTGATTCCTTGGTGGCTTATACAACAGTTGCTATAAACTCTCTGAATAAGTATTTTTATGAGCAACAAGAAAGTTTTTGGACTCATAATAGCAAATTGTATTTCTTCAAGCTGAAGTCTTTCTCTTATGATCAATGCTATCACTCCAACAGTCCTCTCAGATCTTTCAACTCTTAATATTCTGAAGCCCTTAGGAAAAACTGTGACACTGTTTATGTCCTTACATAAATTAGTCTCTGTAATCAATACTATATATGCCTTAGTGTTGTGAATCACATCCTTTAATCTACTGCCTTACCAGCTACTCCATCAGCATTTGTGTACAGCAATATTAATGAGGCTGCATTCACTGATCTTCTAGTATCATCTTCTTTATATCCCCTTTGGCTGGATGAAGTCTGAATCAAATTTTTTTCTTCTCTTCTTCATTTAACCCTTTAGCTTCTTGCTATAAGCTTTTTATCCTTTCCAATTCTTCAGGTGTTCTGTATGGTCTAAAGTTTTTGTTCTCATGAATATTTCTCTACATATGTCCCCTTGTTGTAAAAAAAAGTTAAAGAAAGTCAAGTGTTTGTGTTGCCTTTTGGCCTCTCACATAGACGCCAAGAGCTAGTAGAGGTCAGAGGGTGCAACCTAAACTCCACCCACCAGAGAGGAGAGCATACACAGTGAGTCATTTGGAAATTAGACCTTGCTGTGGGCGGAACTATGATCTTTATGGAAGTTCCCTCTAAGGGGGCGGGGAACTGCAAGGTGTAGCAAGGGGAGCTTTGAGGTGTACGTTAAGTAAATAGTTTTAATTATCAAATATAAAGAAGACGATGCATATCTGTTAAACGCTACCTACAATTATAATGAAGTCTACAACTTGAATGTCATGCAAGTGTTATTCAGCTTTATTGCATAATGGGAAAACCTATACATCAGTGGTGCCAGCTCAGGATGAATCCACGCCACAGTTACAGTGAAGAGACAAAAATTTTTTTTTTATGCCAGTGCATCTGGTGCCATGCAAAATGCAAGAAACAGATATAAATGCATCTCTGGAAGAAATGTCCAAGGTTCTAGATACTTACAAGCAAGCGACACCAAGAGAGACGCCTCAAGCTCCGACCGCGCTCAGTGTATCGAGAAACCACAGCCAGTTCCACCTCTCCCCATTCCCTGTATAGGCAAGGTGCCCCGCAGTAAGAATTGTCCCATGCATTTCGACTCCGAAGGAAAGTTGCTGAAACTTTGATCACGTAGGCCGAGAAGCATCAGCTGGGAGACAGATTCTGCACGCTTCATGTATATCACCGTGCGCAGCACTGTGAATGTGGCTTTGATATTCAGCGCCCCTACCAGGAGTTATTTGTTGCTAAATTCGACTAAGAAGATGCCTGTTATGGTGAATCGACGACTTTACGAGACATATGGACGATGCCGGAGAGAAAATCATTGAGCCCAGAAGAAAGAAAATAACCCTTCTCCAGTTCCTGGGGCCTTGACATTCTTCAAGCAGCATCCCAAAATAGCTAAGTACTTATAATTTTTATCCAATGAGTAATGGGACAAATATTAAAAGAAATTGAGGTCGGTGGACTCCGCCATTTTACTCTGTAGTTATGCTTTGACACAACCACTCCGCATATAAAGGGGAGTATGGCTTTAGTAAATTAATAAAAGTAGAATTTCTGTACCCATTACTAACATGGATAATTTGTACTAATAGCTATAAGCAATAATGAACTCGATTTTTTTTATAATTTGAACAATATAATGAGTAATTGCGTTTGAAGTGTGTTCCATTTATTTTCATTATTTGCCTAAGTTAATTATTAAACAGGCAACGGAATTGACTTAAACTGAGAAAAATGCATGTATGTGGGTATTATTTTTATATTAATTTCTTAAAGCGAAAGTGACAGCGTTTAAGAATAAAATATAAGTATTAGAGTTTTTATATTCCCCGAAATGGGCGAAAGAATTATGTTGAGAAACAAGTTTGAATCCGTTTTAAATCTTTTTTTTTCGTGTGTGATTCCCAAGAAATGAATACGGAAGTGACTGATCGATTTCTCAACTTCGTTATTATAAAGAAATAGTAATTGTATTGATTTTTTATATTAAAATACATGTAAGTCATATCCTTTTGAAGAATAGGAAAATTTTGTGATATTATTAAGATCTTTACTGTTTGATTTAGCAAGCTTTTTTTTCGTTGTTAAGAAGTTATGCAGGCAGGGAAAGAGAGTAGAGTAACTTGTGCCGTGATAGGGAGGTTTGGGTGTCGCCCTAACGCACCATAGCTGGATAGTATAGGGAGGACCTAGGACCGGTAACGCAGTCATGCTGCCCCCCGTGCCGGCCGCGATCTCACACACACACTCCTTCAGAGTGACGGGAGAGGAAACCACGTGGTAAATAGAAAAGTGACTAGAAGGGGAGTTATAAAGAAAGAAAGTGGGTGAGAGTTTTGAAAGGGGCGAGTGCAAAAGAGAATGGGTATGGCTGGACAGGGGTATCATGGGAAGGATGCTCTCGTGGGTGGAATCACGAAAAGTCCGTTAGGAAGCAGGATGGGGATAGGGTCCGGGAGGACTCTTCCCCTGCGTCACCATGTCTTAATGCCAGCCATATGCACATAGTTTTAATGGGAGGTGCTGTAGCCGTTGAGATATCTATTCAGAGATAGTTTGAGACATGATTTTCCACCTGCCCAGGTATGGCTGAGATGCAGACTTTATTTTATTTTTGTATTGTCCCCTACTCCGCCAACGAGATTATTGTTTGATTTTCTAGAATTCCAAGAGAGATATTAAGTGATAAAGGACGCAAACCTATGAATGATTTTAATTTTTTTTCTAGCTACAGTATTTACATTAATTGTACAAAACAATATGCTAAATAGATAAAATATAAATTTGAAGTTTAAGCCATGATAATGTTTATCACCAAAATTTCAACTTGGTCATGAAGAAGGGAGTGTAAACTAACAGTGAATGACAACAAAAATGTCACACAGCTGGTTTTTGCATTAGAAAGAGACAAAGTCAATCCAGAAACCAAAGAGACAGGGGAGGAATAGCGCCTGCACGTAAAACTCCCCGCAAAAGCTAGTCAACTGAAGTCCAGAAGACAAATATTGAGTAGTATTGGTGGTAGAGAAAAAATGAAGGTACTTAAGTACCTACCTGATCGTAAGTATAGAAAAGGAGAAAAAATATATAGCTCCCCCCTGTAGCCTGAGGTAATTCTGTTGAATAGTCACTCAAAAAAATTAAATTTGAGTTCGTAGAGGATATATATATATATATATATATATATATATATATATATATATATATATATATATATATATATATATATATATATATATATATATATATATATATATATATATATATATATATATATATATATATATATATATATATATATATATATATATATATAAGAACATAAGAACATAAGAACATAAGAACATAAGAATAGAGGACACTGCAACATGCCTACTGGCACACACGAGGCAGCTCCATTTTTGAATTGCATTTTCAGCATGTCTAACCTATTCTATTCTACTCTACTTATTTATTCTGTTTTTCTTTTTATGATTTTTCTAATAAGCACTAACCTATTCATACCCACCCTACCTCTGTCATATGTCTATCTAATCTACATTTGAAGGTGTCTAAGGTATTGGCATTTACTATCATACTAGGAAGCTTGTTCCATGCATCAGCTACTCTATTACCAAACCAATTTTTACCAATTTCCCTTCTGAACCTAAATTTATCAAGCTTAAATCCATTATTACGAGTTCTGGTTTGATCATGAATTTTTAAAACTTTATTAATATCTCCCTTGTTAATCCCTTTAAACCATTTATACACTTCAATCATATCCCCCCTAACTCTTCGCCTCTCTAGAGAATGTAGATTAAGTTTTTTTAATCTGTCCTCATATGGTAGATTTCTGATATTGTGTATCATCTTGGTCATTCTTCGTTGCACTCTCTCCAAGGATTCAATTTCCATTCTATGATAGGGTGACCAGAATTGCACAGCATAATCTAAATGGGGCCTAACTAATGCAAGATAGAGCTGCAAAATAACTTTTTCCGTCCTATTGCTGATGCTTCTTGAGATAAATCCTAAAATTCTGTTTGCTTTATTTCTGACTGCTGTGCATTGCTCTCTTGGCTTAAGACTACTACTCACAAGAACTCCCAAATCCCTTTCACACTGAGAACTTATGATTTCATGGTTATTTAGCTTATAACTAGTATTGTCTTTTATAGTACCCATTTTAACTACTTTACATTTTTCAACATTAAATTCCATTTGCCATTTGTCCGACCATTCAGATAATCTATTTAGATCTTCCTGTAAAGCATGAATGTCTTCTTTTCCATTTATAGTTCTACCTATTTTAGTGTCGTCTGCGAATTTACTTAGGTTACTACTGATATCCGAATCCAGATCATTTAGATATACGATGAATAATAGAGGACCCAGTACCGAGCCTTGTGGTACCCCGCTTGTAACCGAGCCCCACTCTGATTTCTCTCCATTTATGCAAACCCTCTGTTTTCTGTCTTTTAACCATTGTTTGATCCATCTGAGCACAGCTCCTCCTATACCATGAGCTTCCAGCTTTTTAACTAATCTTTTGTGAGGAACTCTATCAAAAGCTTTGCTAAAATCTAGATATATTGTATCATATTCTTTGCCACAATCTACTGCCTCGTAAACTTCTGAATAAAAAGACAGTAAGTTTGTAAGGCACGAAAAACCCTTAAGAAACCCGTGTTGTGAAAGTTTTATCAGTCTGTGTAATTCTAGATGTGCCCTTATTTTATTTGCAATTATGGATTCTAGAATCTTACCCACTGTTGATGTTAAACTTACCGGCCTATAATTATTCTTTTTAACACGTTCTCCTTTTTTAAATATTGGTACCACATCTGCCAATTTCCACTCCATGGGTACCGATCCTAATTTTATTGAATTATTAAATAATGCAGTTAGAGGACAACTAAGCTCTTCCTTGCATTCCTTTAATATTCTAGCATATATTCCATCAGGTCCCGGAGATTTATGAGCCTTTAATTTATCTATTTCTTTTATTACCTCCTCTCTCGTAATATTTATTGAACTAAGTATATTATCGGGACTGTCTCTGTAAATGGATTCTACTTCCGGAATATTTTCCAAGTTTTCATTTGTAAATACAGATAAGAAATAATCATTTAAACATGTACACATCACTTTATCGTCATCTGTGATATGGCCATTGGCTACCTCAATTGGTCCGACTTTTGCCTTAAATTTTGTTTGATAATGTTGATAAAACCCTTTAGGATTTTCTTTAGCTTCTCCTGCTATTCGAACTTCGTATTTTCTTTTCGACTCTCTAACTATCTTTTTAACTTCCCTGTTTAACTGTATATATTGCTGCCTCACCTGCTCTTCACCTCTTTTTAGTTTCCTGTATATTCCTCTTTTAATACCTATAAGATTCTTTATTCTATTGTTCATCCATTTAGGGTCATTTTTTCTTGATCTGCAATGTTTCATGGGAATATAGTCTCTCTGACTATTCTTAAGAGTCATGACAAAATTGTTATATTCCTCATCCAAATTTATATTAACTGACGGGCTGCTGTTCTTTCCTGTGAGAGAATTTAATGTATTGATCTTATATATATATATATATATATATATATATATATATATATATATATATATATATATATATATATATATATATATATATATATATTATTTTTTATGTACGATTCCTTAAGATATTTTAAAACCTAAAATATAATTCTTTCTTTAATGTTGCAAATGAAATATTATTTTTAACTGTATTACTACAGATACAAACTTTTTATATTCTTTTCAGATACACGTTTTTTTTTATTCTTTTATTTTATTTTGTTGCAAAATGTGTATCATCTTTATATGATAATTGTAAAATTTCGGAGAGATAAAGATATTAAAGATTTTGGAAAGCTCAACTATAGATAATTATTGTTAATTATTGTCATTGTCATGAAATTTATAATTACTATTGAGCTAATTAAGACAACTGAGATTCTCAGAGCTTATATTTTGAGTTTGAAATTTAAAAATAATGATACTTAAGTCCTTGTATATCGTTTATTAAGAAAGGATAATCGTAAATTTTGTTGATCATAGTAGAGATAAATAAATAAAAATAAGAAAATTCTCTTGAGATATCAGCTTTACTGTAAAATATTGTTAATTTACAATTCTTGTTAAGCTTCCAAGAGTTTCATATATTTTAAATATGATTATCAAATATGATTGTAGTATTTTGCTTTAATTTCAACAAAGGTATGTTGATTTATAGAGATTGTGTACTTCAACTCAACTCTCTGAATTATAAAAAGAAAAAATATTGCCATACTAGATAAGTATATGCATGCTTATTTCACTAACGTTATTTGCAATGTTAAATGAAAAAAAATTGATTCATGCTTCGGTTTTTCTTTATTTGTACACTATATTTATTTTGCTTTTATTCCTTTTAGACCTTAGAAAATGGGTGCAGTTGCGCTCTGTCCCTTGTATAGTTGGGCAGGAAGTCAAGTCATAAAAAGGGGCCATACAAGCGAAAAATATACAGTTTATTTTTGAAGAGAAATAAGTTGACTTAGATTCTCTCTCTCTCTCTCTCTCTCTCTCTCTCTCTCTCTCTCTCTCTCTCTCTCTCTCTCTCTCTCTCTCTCTCTCTCTCTCTCTCTCTCTCTCTCTCTCTCTCTCTCTCTCTCTCTATCTATCTATCTATCTATCTATCTATCTATCTATCTATCTATCTATCTATCTATCTATCTCTCCCTTGCCCCTTTCAGACTGAAACATGTTATTTCTTTATGTTGACAGAGCATTATAATTATTGATTTTTTATTAGATTCTTTTGCAAATATGCTAGATGATAAATGTGCCCAAGTATTATTACATTTGATAAGTTTTTGCATAAATAATGATAAGTATTAATTTGAATTGATTATTATGTGAGTTTTTCTGCCAGATACTGAAACTGTCTTGAAAAAATAAATAAGCTCCCACTGACAAATTGGGCAACCAGAATGTTGGTGACTCTGCTCATATATATATATATTATATATATATATATATATATATATATATATATATATATATATATATATATATATATATATATATATATATATATATATATATATTATGACTGCAGGAATTCGAATAGTAAAAGAAGACTAATTTAAAATTAGGATTATTATGGAATATACGCATAGAACTCTGTTCTTGCCTCAAATTTATCTCTATCTTTATTATTCTTATTATGATCATGATTATTATTATTGTTATGATTATGTTGGCTGTTATTGTTGCTATCCCTCCATGGCCTTTTCCTAATTATTATTTTTATAATGCCCTTTTGGTGGTGGACACAGCATCAAAGAATAGCCCCAGCATATTCCATGCCTGTCGTAAGAGGCGACTAAAAGTGGACGGGGCGAGGAGACTAGGAATCCCCCCCTTGAATTAACCTCCCGCGAGACGTCAAAGAAGAAGGGGAGTAGAGGGGAGAATAACTTCTCCCCCTCCCCAAACTCTAGTTTTAGGGTGTCTAAATGTGCGTGGTTGTAGTACGACAGAGAGCAAAAGATGTGAGATTGGATATATGCTTGGTAGGAGGAGGATGGATGTATTGGCATTGTGTGAGACGAAGATGAAAGGAAAAGGAGAAGTGGCATTTGGTGATGTGACAGGTAGGGTGTCTGGGGTCGAAAGGGGGAGAGCGAGAGAAGGTGTGGCATTAATGCTGAGTGAATGGATGGTAAATAAGGTAGTGGAATAGAAAGAAGTGTCATCTAGGCTGATGTGGGTGAGGGCTAGGATAGGTAGGGGTTGTTGGGCTTTTGTTATTTTGTATGGGCTAGAATGTGAGAGAAGTGAGGAAGAGCGGGATGAATTCTGGAATGAGTTAACTAGGTGTGTGGATGATCTGAGTAGAAGAAACTATGTAGTTGTGTTGGGAGACTTGAATGCCAGAGTGGGTGATGGAAAGCTGGAAGGTGTTGTAGAAAAGTATGGGGTACCAGGTGGGAATGAGAGTGGCGAGAGACTATTAGATATGTGTGTGGAGCAAGAGTTGGTGATAGGTAATAAATAAGTTACATGGATGAGAGTGGCAAATGGAAGAGTGAAAGAAAGAGCGTTGAGGATTATGTGTTGGTAGCAAAGAGCATGATTGGTAGAGTGAAAGATTTGCATGCATTTAGGGGTGTGGCTGCTGCGAGGTCTGATCACTTTTTGGTTGAAGCAAAAGTGGTAGTAGCAAAAGAGTGGAGAAATAGAGTGGGGGGATGCAGAAGGGAAATGGTGAAGGTGGAAGAGTTGAAAAAGCCAGAGAAGAGACAAGAATATCAGGACAGGTTGAAAGTGGCATATGACAGGGTGAAAGAGAGAGAAGTTGGGAAGCTAGAGGAGGAATGGGGGTTAATGAAAAAATGTTTTGTGGGACATACAAGTGATGTGTGTGGAAAGAGATTTGTTGGAGGTGGCATGAGGAGGGGCAGCGAGTGGTGGAATAAAGGAGTGAAAATGAAAGTGGAAAAGAAAAAAAGGGCCTTTGAGGAATGGTTGCAGTGTAAAAGTAGGGAGAAGTATGAAAGAGATAGGGAGAAAAATGTGGAAATCAAGCGGAAGGTAAAGGAAGAGAAGAGGTTGGCAAATGTTAGGTGGGGACAGGATTTTAGTAGGTCATATGAAGAAAATAAAAAGAAGTTTTGGAACGAAGTGAAGAGAGTAAGGAATGGTGGATTGAGGATGGAAGAGACAGTGAAAGATGTGAATGGACAGATGTTAAGAGGGAACGATGCAAGGAAACGATGGGCAGAATATTTTGAGTGTTTGCTGAATGTTGAGGAAGATAGAGAGGCAGCTATAGTGGCAGTGGGGGTGTTCAAGTGCCAGTAATAGGGGATGAAAATGATAGAGAGATTACAAGAGAGGAGGTGATCAGAAAGTCTTTATATAGCAAATAAAAGGAGGGAAGAAGAGGAGTGTGTACAACTGGTAACAAAACAAAATTACAGACATTTCAAAAATATCGTTCCGATGTCAAGAAATTATACGTTATGAAATATGCTACCACTCATATCAGAACTCGAGTCCATAAGAAATATATCTTTTACAATAAACCAATGGAGGGAGCAGTATTGGGTGAGTAGTAATATACATGAATTCCATCAAGTAAATTGCAGTGTTTCACCACTTCCCATGAACCAATTCTTCACTAAATCTTTAAAAATACAAGAACATTACCTCTTAAACTTAATGTTTTTCATAAACATGTCTAAGACATGAAAAATATATCACACTTCCATGAATACAAAACTAACTTTATTGGAATGGTTAGTGAGCGTGTTTAATATATGCTTTATGTTGTCAATGGTGCCAGTGGAATGGGTAATTGCTTGTATAGTGCCCCTATACAAAGGTAAGGGAGATGTGTATGAATGCAGTAATTTTAGGGGTATAAGTTTGTTGAGTGTAGTAGGAAAAGTGTATGGTAGGATACTGGTTAATAGGATTAGGGATAAGACAGAAAATGTGATCGTGGAAGTGCAGAGTGGTTTTATGAGAGGTAGAGGTTGTACAGATCATATTTTTATAGTTAGGCAGTTATGTGAGAAATATTTAGCTAAGGGTAAGGATGTGTATTTTGCATTTTTGGATCTGAAGAAAACGTATGATAGAGTTGATAGAGAGGCATTGTGGAATGTTTTGAGATTATATGGAGTTAATGGTAAATTGTTGCATATAGTGAAGAGTTTGTAAGAGGGCAGTAGAGCCTGTGTTAGGGTAGGGAATGAGGTGAGTGAGTGGTTTCCAGTGAGTGTGGGACTGAGACAAGGATGTGTGATGTCACCATGGCTGTTCAATTTGTATATTGATGGAGTCGTAAGAAAGGTGAATGAACGAGTGAGTGGTCGAGGTTTGAGAATGGTAAATGGGGATGATAATGAATGGGAGATGAATCAGTTGCTGTTTGCAGATGATACTGTGGTGGTGGCAGATTCAGAGTAGAAGCTGTGTCAGTTAGTGTCAGAATTTGGAATGGTGTGTGAGAGAAGGATGTTGTGAGTGAATGTGGGTAAGAGTAGGGTTATGAGGTGTACAAGAAATGAGGATGGTGCTGGATTGAATGTTATGTTGAATGGAGAGACACATGAGGAAGTTGATCAGTTTAAGTATTTAGGCTCGGTTATAGCTGCAAATGGTGGAGTGGAAGCAGATGTGTGTCACAGAGTGAGGTTGGAAATGAATGTTAAGAAAGTTTTGTATGAGAAAGTGGTTGTGCCAACTGTGATGTATGGATCAGAGTTATAGGGTATAAAAGTAAGTGAAAGACAGAAACTAAATGTGCTTGAGATGAAATGCCTGAGGAGTATGATTGGTGTATCTCTGTTGGATAGGGTTAGGAATGAAGTGGTTAGAGCAAGAACGGGTGTGAGGAGAGAATTTGCAGACACATTAGATATGAATGTTCTGAGATGGTTTGGCTATGTGGAAAGGATGGATGATGAAAGACTGCTGAAAAAGGTGATAAATGTGAGAGTTGATGGGAGAAATGTTAGAGGGAGGCCTAAGTTTATTTTTTTAAGAGTGTGACACCAGGACAGGCAGAAACTGCCCTCATCAATAAAGGACCGGGTTCAAGAAAATACCAAGACAAAGGAAAAGAAAAAGGTTAAGGGCAAGGCAGAGATGAGATAATGTCACACAAAGGAAATCGACAGACAGAAAAAAAACAGTCAAAGTACTGAGAGCCCAGAGATATGAAGGACTAGGCTCTGATATGACGATAGATCTGCTTTTTGAAGGATGAAAGGTCATAAGAAATAGGAAAGACAGAAGGAGGAAGAGAGTTCCAGAGTCTGGAGGTAGATGGGAAGAAACAGTCGCTGCACCGACCAATCCGCGAGCTACAAATCTCCACACAGTACCTATGAGATGAGGCCGTTTGGCGAGTGTTACGCGGCCTCGGAAGTGGAGGAGGGATTCATCTCGTCAACTCATCAGAGCAGTGATGGAAGTAGTAGCGATACAAAAGCGAAAGGGAAGATACCTTACGGCGAAGAGAGAGAGAATCCAGGTTAGAAGTAAGAGAAGGATCATTAATGAGTCTGACTGCCTTAGATTCAACCCTATCAAGAATATAAGTAAAGGAAGAAGCACCCCAGATGTGTGAGCAGTATTCTAAGCAGAGGCAGATAAGACCTTTGTAAATTTTAAGTAACTGCAATGAGGAAGAGCAATGACGAAAACGAAACAAAACCTCCAATTTTTTGGATGAAGATTTAGAAATTTGAATTATGTGATTCCTCCAAGACAAGTTAGAGTCTATATGGATTTCTAATATGTTGATAGAGTTAAGAGGGTAAATTTCATTAATTTCGAAGACAATAGGGTTATCAGGAAGAGAAGGAGATACAGAGATAGCCAGAAACTCTCTAGGAGGCATTGAATTTAACTAAATTTTGAGTGCCCCATTCAGATACTCTCTGCAAATCGGAGTCAAGAGTAGAAGAAAGAGTGATACGAGATTGATCACGAGTAACAGATGAAGGTTGTGAAGAAAAGGCAGAGGAAAAGTGAAGGGTAGAATCATCAGCAAAGGCATGATAAAGAGAGGAGGATGGGGATTGTAGAAGATAATTGATGAAGAGAAGGAAGAGAGTAGGTGAAAAAACAGAGCCCTGTGGAACACCGCTGGTAACAGAGAGAGGGCTAGATGTCGCGCCATCAACAACCACAGATACAGAACGGTCAGTAAGAAAACTGGAAATCAGAGAACAGAAAGAAGGGGTAAAGCCATAGGCAGGGAGTTTGGCAAACAGAGCCTTGTGCCAGACTCTGTCAAAAGCCTTAGAGATATCAAGGGCAACGACAAAGGATTCCCCATAGTTCCTCAGAGAAGATGACCATACATGAGCAAGATAGGACAGGAGATCACCAGTGGATCTTGCCTTGCGGAAGCCGTACTGGTGATCGGAGATAAGTGAGTTAGATTCAAGGCGTTTCAAGAAGTGAGCATTGAGCAAAGTTTCAAAAACTTTAGCACTAGAGGAGGTTAGGGCAATAGGCCGTTAGTTAGAAGGAATAGAGCGGACACCCTTCTTAGGAACAGGTTGAACTAGAGCATGCTTCCAAGATGTAGTATAGATACTGGTTGACAGAATGAGGCGTAAAAGATGGCAAAGCACGGCAGCCAGTTCATCTGCAAACTCCTTAAGGAAACTTGCAGGGATACCATCGGGACCAGATGTTTTATTCGTCTTTAGCGAGCGAAGAACCTTATGAAGTTTGCGTGAAGAAAGGATAAAGGAGGGCATAGGGTTAGAGAGGGGAAAAGACTGAGGAACAGGTGCGCTGGAATTGCTGATAGAAGAGTTGGCAGAAAAATGATAGCCAAAGAGAGTGGCTTTGTCAGTGGGAGAGCAAGCTATAGAACCATCAGAACAGATGAGAGGGGGAAATCTTGAGTTACAGAAGTTTTGGAGAGGTTTTTTGGCTAAGGACCAGAAGCATTTGTCAGTGGGAGAGGAGTTAAGGTCATCAACTTTCCTTCTTATAAAGGAAGCCTTAGACCTTCGAATCTGAGCAGTACAGTGATTCCTAGCTATAATAAAAGCAGAGCGAGTTAAATCGGAAGGAGAGGCTAGTTAAGATCGGTGAGCCTGATTCCTAGTCTGGATAGCCATGGAGCAGGCAAGGTCAAACCAAGGTTAAGGGGGAGAGAAAGTTTTTGCAGAAGAGGGTATGTACGCCCCCATTCCTGCGGTCATGATCTCGGGAACTTTTAGAGCTACCTGATCAGGGTTGCGGGACCGAAAGCAGTAGTTATCCCATGGGAAGTCAAATAGACAGTTACGCAAATTTTCATGTTGGGTACGCTCGAAGTACCAAAGGCGGCGCTGAGTAGGAGGGATTGGTGGTGGGGATCGAAAATGGAAGAGACTGAGATCATAGTGTAGTCAGATTTACCAAGAGGGGAAAGCACAGAATAAGAGTAGTTTGATCGGTTTGAAGTAAAAAATAGGTCAAGGTTGTTTGCAGCATGTTCGTGACAATCAGGAACGCGATTAGGATATTTGATAATTTGCTCCAGATCGTGAGTAATAGAGAAACCAAGTGCCTCACTTCCTCCCACATCAGTGTGAGAAGAATGAAGCCACTCACTTTGGTGTACATTGAAGTCTCCAATGTAGAGAACTTCGGCATGTGGGTGAGAAGATAGCAAGGACTCATGGCACGAGGATAGATATTCAAAGAAAGACACAAACTCGGTGGAGTTTGGAGAACAGTAGCAGAAGCAAAGGAAGATAGTGGTAGTGGAGAGATAGACTTTTAGCCAGAGAACCTCAAAGTTAGGAGATTCAAGGTCTATGAGCCTCACAGTAGGAGTGTTAGTGTCGCAGTATGCACAGACCCCACCTTTGGAACGAAAACGAGTATACAGATTATAGTGAAAGATTTTGAATGGGTCAGTGGAAACATGTATAAACAGCTGGGTTTCAGGTAGGAGGAGGA
This sequence comes from Halocaridina rubra, assembly GCA_037179515.1. Classification (NCBI taxonomy): domain Eukaryota; kingdom Metazoa; phylum Arthropoda; class Malacostraca; order Decapoda; family Atyidae; genus Halocaridina; species Halocaridina rubra. Next base: position 28,388 of record JAXCGZ010000509.1, on the reverse strand, counting down.
GGGTAGGGAGGAGAGTTCCCAAGTGCTGTTCCACAGATGAAAGATTAGAGTTCAGCCCACAAATGTTGGAATAATGAAGAGTGAAAGAAGCAGATCTATTGGGAGGTGCAAGGTTAAGAATAGAACCATTACTACCACCAGGCGTGTCTGCCCTCAAGCCAATGGTGGAGTCAACTGGATGGAATGATGGAATAAGGAGAGCCCTGAATGATAGGAGGATGGATATGAATGAGACACATCATGAGTCTGCTGGACGACTAAGAAGATATCACCTTGCCAAACAATCACGAGCCAACTCACGACATATGTGGAATACTGGATCTCACCTTTGTCTCCAACTCAATAAAACAAGACACCACTTGGAGAGTTCACCCCCTGGTCACGAGTGACCACTATTGGATCCACCTCAAGCTGCCAATTCCTGAAATCTTCCAAATCCCTGCTCCTCCTCCTCAATGGAATTTCAAGAGAGCCAACTGGGGCCGATTCCAGGAGCACCTCAGTAATTGGTACACAGCTTATACACCACCTGGATATATTGACCAAGCTGAACCTGAGATAGTTAACATCTTGCAAGCCACAGTGGACTCCTCTATTCCCCTCTGCAAACCACATCACGTTAATCATCTTGAGAAGTGGTACTAATGTGATAGAGTCAAAGAACTCAATCATCGCCTCAACGTTGTCCAAAAAATGCACAGGAACTGTCGCACTGGACTCCTACCGTACTCTCCAGGTAGTCAAAGAACATGTCCATGAAGAAACATGAGAAAGTAAGAGGAAAAAATTGCTTGAGTGGCATTCCATCCATGATGCTCACACCTCTGTGCACCAAATGTGGAGGAATATCAACTCTTTCGCTAAAAAAAGACTTCCTAGAACCACTTTCCACAGGGACCCTAGCAGGGTAGATGAAGAACTCTCCACAAAATTCATAGAGAGGGCTAACTCCGACCAGCTCCCATTGCAACCAGAACAATTCTTCATGGTCCCACCACTGCAAGATGGGATGAAGTAGAAGAGGTCATCAACACTGAAGATCAAGCAGTTGCCCCTTTCACTCTGAGCTTGATAAGATGATATTTAACCCACTTGATCTTGAAAATGAAATAGATTTGTTTTTGAATAATATGAGAAACGCAACCAACACTTTTTCAATTTATATATACTTAAATGAACTGTATTCAAATTTAAATAAAACTAATGCATTTTCGGTTTTGTGCGTGGACATTAGAAGTCTTGCAAATAATTTTCAAATATTTGCTGATCAATGCTTAACAGAAAATAATATATATGATGTAATGGGTTTTTCGGAGACTAGGCTGGATAATGATATTGAATCATTGTATAATATATCAGGGTACAATATGTTCACTCAGAACAGAGACAGGAAAGGTGGAGGTGTATGTATGTATGTAGCTAATAAGTATACCTCTAGTGTTATAAAGGAGTGCAGTTTGATGGAACGATTCATTGAATGTGTTAGTGTACAGGTACATAACGGTAAGGAAAATTGCTTCTTTGCATCTGTATATAGACCACCAAAGGGGAACATGCCTGAATTCCTTGAAGCTTTACTGAAAGTATTTGATTTTGCAGCAAGAAAAAAGTACAAAACTATTTATTTATTCAGTGATTGGAACTTAGATTTGTTTAAAATAAATGATCAAAGAGTAACTGATTTTATAAACTTAATGTATTCACGTGGCTGCTTTCCAATAACTACTAAACCTACGAGAGTAAGTGAAATTAGTGCATCTCTAATCGATCATATCTGGACCACAAATCTTGAAGACAACATAAGTAATTACATAGTGTACACCGACATAACAGATCATTTCGCAGTATACTCCCAGTTTAAAAAAGAAGAACATAAATTTGATGATAACATAGCTAAATTTACTAGTGATATATCAAATGAAAAATGGCAACATATCATAGACCTAAATAATGCAAATGAAGCTTTTAATTAATTTCACTGTACATTTAGAGATAAATTTCTAGACTGCTTTCCTCTAAGAAAATCGACTGTAAATAATAAAAACAACAGATGCCCACACATAACTGCAGGATTAAAAAATAGTATCAAAGAAAAACACCGATTAGAAAGGCTTGCATCAAAATGGCCTTTGTGTTTTGGAACCAGATATAAAGCTTACGGGAACAAGTAAGTAACACTACTCCGAGCTGCAAAAAATAGATATTTTTAGGATAAGCTTAAGAAGGAACAAGGAAACAGCAAGTCCACCTGGAATACAATAAGCAGCCTAATGGGACGAAAACAAATTAATCATTCAAAGGAAATCAAATTAAAAAATTATAATGATCACACTGCTAATATATTTAATAATCATTTCTTAACTATAGCACAACTAACACAGGAAAAACAAAATGTGCAACAAAACTCCCACCGACAGTTTCTTAATAATCCACCAGACTTTTCGTTTTACTTCTATCCTGTAACAAGGGAGGAAATCACTAAATATATAAAAACCTTAAAACCAAATACAGCGTTGGGATATGATGAAAATCCATCAAAACTACTCCAGGTCAAAGCCCATTACATTGGTACCCCACTTACCCACATAATCAATCTATGTTTTCAGCAAGGATGTTTTCCAGACAAACTAAAAAGTGCGAAAGTAATACCTATATTTAAGTCAGGCACTTGTAGATAATGAAAATAGCTATAGACCTATATCAATCTTACCGTCCTTAAGAAAAGTGTTTGAAAAAGCGATTGTTCACAGTCTTAAAGAATTCTTTGAAAACTTCAACCTATTTTCATAAAATCAATACGGATTCCGTAATAATAAGACCACTGAAAAAGCAATAATGAACTTTACAAGTGATGTTTATAAAAATTTGGAAAATTAAAACTTTGTTGCAGGGGTTTTCCTAGACTTGTCCAAAGCATTTGACTCATTAGACCATGATATACTAATAGAAAAACTAACTTGTGTGGGTATTAGGGGAACACCATTACAGTTATTTAAGAGCTACTTGAAAAATAGAAAACAAGCCGTATATTGTAATGGGAAAGCATCTTTGTTGCAAACTATTGAGAGGGGAGTACCACAGGGATCAATACTGGGCCCATTGTTATTTTTAGTTTATGTAGATGATATTACCAATGCCAATAATAAATTCAAATATATTCTTTATGCAGATGACACCAACCTTCTCTTGCATGATAATAACCTTGACACCTGCATTCTGTTTTAAATAATGAACTAGAAAAAAATAACAACTGGGTCTCTGTTAATAAATTAAAGCTAAATGTTTCCAAAACTGATTATATCTTATTTCAAAATAGATCTGTAGTACACAATATTGGTCAAGTTAATATGAATTGGTATGAAGTTAAAAGAGTTGCTTGTAAGAAATTTTTGGGAGTAATTATTGATGAAAATTTAAGTTGGAAATATTATATTCAATCTGTCTGCTCAAAACTGTCCAAGATGTGTGGAATTTTGTATAAAATTCACCATAACCTGACAAATGAGGCCTTAAAAAGCATATACTATTCCCTGTGTTATCCTCAACTCAACCACCGGCTCAACGTCATTCGGAAAATGCACAGGAAACGTCGCACTGAAGACTCCTACCGCACTCTCCAGGCAGTCAAAGAACATGTCCATGAAGAGACTCGCAACATCAAGAGGAAAAAATGGCTAGAGTGGTGTTCCACCCTAGATGCTCGCACATCTGTGGGCCAGATGTGGAGGAGCATCAACTCCTTTGCTAAAGGAAAACCTCCTAAAATCACCCCCACAGGGATCCTAGCAGGGCAGCAGAAGAACTCGCCATCAAATTCGCGGATAGAGCAAGCTCCAACCAGCTCCCCATCACCACCAGAGCAACACTTCAGGACCTCACCACTGCAAGATGGGAAGAAATAGAAGAGGCCATCAACACTGAAGATGAAACAGATGCTCCATTCTCCCTGACTGAGCTACTAAGAGTAAGCAAAAGCTCTAAGAACACAGCCCCAGGTGCCGACAGAATAACATACACAATGATCCAAAAAATGGGGCCCCAAGGGGAGCTTGCTCTACTCTCTCTGATCAATTCGACATACACACGAAGAATCAGACCAGCCTCATGGAACAGAGCAGACATTCAGCCCATCCCAAAACCACAGGACCCTGACAACCCTCGCCCCATCTCCCTCCTAAGGTGCCTGAGCAAGACGGCAGAAAAGATGGTACTTAACAGAGTCCGCTGGAAATGCCCACCCTTCCCAGAAAACATGTTTGCCTACCAGCCTGGCTTAGGCACCTCAGAATGCATAGCCTCCATGCTATCATTTATCAACAACAGCCGTGGTTACATCGTTTTTCTAGACCTAGAGAAGGCCTTTGATCTAGCCAATGTGCCGGCAATACTCTCAAAGCAGATCAAAGGTAACCTTCTCTCATGGATCAAGCAGAGTCTACAAAACTGTACTGCATGAGTCAAAGTAGATGGGCACTACTCCACCTACAAAAACCACGAAAATGGGACCCCCCAAGGTGGAATCCTTAGCCCCTTCCTATTTAATTGTCTCATGGAAAACTCATGGACATCGCACTACCACATGGAGCCAAACTCTTTAACTATGCGGACGACTTTTCCCTTGTCACAATAGGACACAGAAACTCTAATAAGACACAGAGCTGCCTCACCAAGATTCACCGAGCCTCTATCTCCCTTGGAGTAAGAATCAATGCCCGCAAAACCAAGGCCCTTCCCATCCACCAGCGGAGACCAGACACTAATCTGGTCATAGGTAATGAGCCTGAGGACTGGGTTACCAAACACCAATACCTGGGTGTAATCATCGACCAAGGACTAACATTTGGACCAGAAATTCAACACTTGCGCGACAAGTGCAGCCAGCGACAAGCGGTCCTTCATCGGATGTCGGGCCTCTACGATGGTGCATCATTTAATGTCCTCAGAACCTTCTATGTACAAGCCATATGCAGCCTCATAGACTATGCTTGTCCCACACTCTGGCTACTAACAGACCAACAGTGGGACAAGATAGAAGTAATTCAAAACAACGCCACACGTACCATGCTAGGAGCCCCCATGTGGACCAATAGAGAAAACATCCAGATGGAATCGGGACTCATTCCACTCAAACTCAGAGCTCAGCAAAGACTGACCCTCCTTGTGGCCAAAACCACCACTGCCCAACATAAATGCCTAGCTGGCACAAATCTCCATCTAGCCCTCAATCGCCACCCCAACCACCATCCTAGAACCTGGGCAGCCAAGGTCTGCGCTAGCCTGCAAGCACTGCCAGTCAGGGAGAGCATCCTAGCCAAGATACAAGACACACCGCTTCCTGAATACAGATGCCCACCCCCATGGAATGACCAACCACTCGATATAAAGATCGAGCTCCCTGACAACCCCAAAAGCTTGGTAAATCCGCTTGTCCTTAAAAACATATATAAGGACAAAATACAGAGCTGGAGAAGGCCAAACTCTCAAGTCTACTACACTGACAGTTCAGTAAACCAAGAAACTGGAGCCTCAGCCGCCGCCTTCATCACTGGAAACCACGTCCTATCCAGGAGACTGTCAAACTCCTGCTCATCGCTCCAGACTGAGCTTGTGGCCATAGCCAACGCCCTTGACTTCTTCATTCAGCTAGAAGCTGACCATGCCCTTATTCTCTCTGATTCTAAAGGCGCCTTACAGGCCATCAAGAAGCCAATCCTCAGAGACAATATACGCATCATCACCACCATCCTCAGCCACTACCACAGGACAACCAGCCTTGGAAAAGCCATCACTCTTGCCTGGATTCCCAGCCACGTCGGCATCAAGGGAAATGAGGAAGCCGATCAAGCCGCCAAACAAGCCACTCTCAGAGCAGAAATCCAGATATCTCTGTCTCCTGGGATGCAACAGATTAAAAATAAAGCCACCAAGTCACTCCTTAACACCTTAATAACTAAACACAACCTGTGCACAGACATTGGCTCCCCCTCCACCTGGTGGTACAAAGCCACCACTGATCTTCGGCGTATCACCCTGCCGAAGAGCCTTCGACGAAGCACTGAGCTCAATGTGTACCGTCTGAGACTCGGGTACAAGTGCACCTGGCAAATAGTAGAGAATAGCACCATCAAGGAATGCACCTTTTGCCAGGTAACCTCACCACATCCAGTGCTACACTACATCCTGGAATATGATTCTTTTTCAGAGATTCGACGGAAAACTGGTGCCCCCGCAACATCTAGCGAAGACCCAAATGCCCTTCAGGTTGCTAGCTCCATCATCAGACTAGCAACAAATAACTACATGAACAGTCTATCAAATATTATCAGACAATACCCTCCACCAAGATAGCCATGCAATAACTCTCTCTCACCCCCAAAACAGGAATTCATTTAAGTTGTTTGATGTAAACTAATAATTCACAACTGAATACTTATGCTCTCCGTTATCTTTACAGTTTAGCACAATCTCACCTGCGGGCTAATTAGGAAAGTCCGATCATCACCAATAACAAGAATTCACCCCACCTCACCAACAGGCAGCCCATTCGCCAGCAAGAGCGAAGACCACGTACACTCCAAAGAAAATCTCACCCCACCTGCGGGCCACAAGTGGAAGGTCCGCTCACCCTCAAGGGTGAACATCCAACAACAACAACATCCTCATATTCAGTCAGTCCAGTTCCAGCTCCAGTAGTGGTTGGACCTCTCGTCTCTCACTCTGCCAGCAGCCAATAGCAGAAGCCAACTCCACCCAGCAGCCAATAGCAGAAGCCCACTCCACCCAGCAGCTTACCTGGCACAGGGGACACCGTGATCACAGCATATTAACTCCCAACAACAGTCTGGTCCCAGCTCCAGTAGTGATAGGACCTGCATAAGTATCTCTGTCCTCTTTTCCTCCTCTCTCACGAGAGCCAGAAAAAGAAACAAAGACTGCTTTTGTTTTGTTTTGTGTTCCCGATTTTTGTTTTAGTGAAAACAAGTGACTGTGTGTGTGATATACCCCAAATAATTTTGCCTGCTCTTCTCTCTCTTTTATAAGAGTCGGGAAGAAAAGGAAAATAGAAAGTGTTCAGGTTTCTAATTTGTTTTTATATCTATTGTGATAGGTAGTTGAAGCCTCTTCCTACCCTTGAAGTGAACTTCGCTTCCTCCACTCCATCCCTGTCTGAGGTGGAAGTTTCCACAAGGAAATATAACCTAAGTATATCTGTTTTCTTTTCTTCCTCTCTCACGAGAGCCAAAGAGAGAAACAGAAAGATTGCCTTGTTTTGTTGCTTTTTTGTGCTTTTGTGTTCTTTTGTTTAATTGAACACACATTATTGTGTTTTAGTGAAAACAAGTGACTGTGTGTGTGATATATTCCAAGTAATTTTGCCTGCTCTTCTCTCTCTTTTATAAGAGTTGGGAAGAAAAGGGAAATAGAAAGTGTTCAGGCTTCTAATTGTTTTTATATCTTTTGTGATAGGTAGTTGAAGCCTCTGCCTACCAGCAAAGTGAACTTCGCCTCCTCCACTCCATCCCTGACCTGAGGGGGAAGTTTTCACAAGGAAATATAACCTAAGTATATCTGTTTTCTTTTCTTCCTCTCTCACGAGAGCCAAAGAGAGAAACAGAAAGATTGCCTTGTTTTGTTGTGTTTTTTTTTGTGCTTCTGTGTTTTGTTTAACTGAACACACATTATTGTGTCCTGAGCAAAATCTCTGTTTTCACTTCCCTCTCCCACGAGAGTTGGGAAGAAAGATAGAAGACTGTTTAAGTGATTAAGTGTTGTAGTGTTGCAATTAAGTGAAGTGATCCAGCCATAAGGCCCCTATATTGTATTAATTAAAATTGACAAACAGTGCAAATAACATATACCTAGTGAAATCTGTGATATCCATGACTAGTTGCTAGTCATGGCCTCAGCCGCTTCTCCTGCTTCCCCCCCAGAGGGGGGGAATGGAACTCGACCCCCCTCAAGAGGGGTGGACGATTGCGGGAAAGAAGAGGCCAAGGACGGCCTCTGGCAGTAGCCATGAGAGTGCTGCTGCCCCAGTTCCCCCCCCAGCCCCAAGTACTGATAGAGAGCCCATTTCCAAGTTCAAAGTGTTGGCTCCTTCCACCAAAGAGGCATATGACCTTATCAGAGAGTTGGAAGATCAACTCACCGAGGATGGCTGCAAAATAAAGCCTAATGTACAGGGTGACTTCATTATCCACCCAGCCTCAGCAGAAGCCGCAGAGAAGATCCGCAGCCTAAACTCACCTCACTTGATTGAGATGAACCCTGCACAAAAAATAAGAAAATACATCGTCATTGGCTTCCCTATTGCTTGGTCAGTTGACCTGCTGACCAAGCAAACGTACATTACGGCTGCCTCACGTTGCTCCTCCAAAATAGAGGGCCAAACCGTCCCATCAAAGCAAGTTCTGGTCCACATCTGTGGTCCACCCCCTTCGCAAGTAAACCTCGGCATCTGGGGCAAGTTCAACATAAGAGACTACACCCCAGAACCCCTAAGATGTTTCCGGTGTCAAAGATTTGGGCACCACAGGAATACTTGCCATTTCCCAGAGAGATGTGGAATCTGCAGTGGGAAACACTCCACCGACTGCTGCCTTAACAAATTCAAGGCAAAAGAAGCAACAGTTGCTAAGTGCCCGAACTGCAAAGGGAATTATCACGCATGGAACAACCGCTGGCCAGAAAGGCTGAAAAGGATTCCTCAAAGAACCCCTCCTTCTGCCCCTGTCACCAATCACACCACCCCCAACTTCACCCCAGCTCCTCCCCCCACCTCCAATCCTTGGCAAATGCCCCCTCCTGCCCCACTCACACCTAACCTCCCCACCCAAAACCCACCACACTACACCAACCCAGCTCCTAACACACAGATCACACCTCCAACAGCTTCCACCCCTACACCAATTCCATACACCCCATCACACAACACTCACACTCCTACCATCCCCCCAAACAACACTCACACTCCTATCAACCCCACACGCAACACTCACACCAACACCTCCACCCCACGCAACACTCAAACACACAATACAGTCACATGTAGCACCCAGAACACTCAGACCACACACACCCACTCACCACACTAGGTCCCGGGACCCTAGACTAAAATCCCATACCCCCATACCTAAGCAGCCTATCTAGACACCTTCCTCTGCCTCCTCTTCCAAACAGCAAACTCTCTTCACAGTAAACGAGCTCACCAACCTTCTTATTCAAGCCGTACAGGCAGCCGTCCGACTCCTCGATACCAGAGCCACCACCCAAGATGCCTACAATCAGGTCGTCGAAGTAGCCCACTCCGTTGTCGCCAACGCCCTCGTCTCCAGAACCCACCAGCAGCCTCAACAACCTACCACTCCTACCACCTCCACCTCCTCAAATCATCAAGATGTCTAATCTCGGGATCCTACACTGGAACGCCCAGGGTCTCAGACACAAGGTACAACATCTTGAAGGCATAGCCAAGACTGACAACATTGATGTCATCATGGTTCAAGAAACCCTGTGCACAGAGCAATACCCTCCAAAAATCTCAGGATACAATGGATTCTACCAGCACTGGTCTCCAGGGGAGAACAGAGGCAGCGCCGCCTTCATCAGGAAAAACCTATTAGCCAAGGAAATAACCCGACCGGTCTACTGCGGCGAAGATGTCCACATCCTCGCTGTTAACATCCAACTTCAGGGCAGCTGCATAGATCTGTACAACATTTACAGACCACGGAATGGTAGCTTATACCTGACTACCCTCTTCAGGCTAGCCAGTCATCGTGACTTGGTAATAGGAGGCGACTTCAACGCGCATCATCCAAGATTCAGGTATGAGCGCCCCTGTGATGCAGGCAGACACATCATGAGCCTGCTGGATGACCAAGAAGATGTCTCCCTGCTCAACGATCATGAGCCAACACATGACAGAGGTGGAATACTGGACCTCACCTTTGTCTCCAATTCCCTAAAGCAGGACGCCACATGGAGAGTTCATCCCCTGGTCACAAGCGACCACTATGGGATCCATCTCACACTGCCAATTCCTGAAATCTTCCAAATCCCTGCTCCTCCCCCTTGATGGAATTTCAAGAAGGCAGACTGGGACCGATTCCAGGAGCACCTCAGCAATTGGTTTTCAGCCTACGTACCATCTGAAGACATCGACCAAGCAGAGGCCGAGCTAGTCAATGACCATGCAAGCTGCAGCAAACTCCTCCATCCCCCTCTGCAAACCACAACACACCACTCGTCAGGACAGATGGTACTACTTTGACAGAGTTAAAGAACTCAATCACCAGCTCAACGTCATCTGGAAAATGCACAGGAAACGTTGCACTGAAGACTCCTACCGCACTCTCCAGCAGTCAAAGAACATGTCCATGAAGAGACACACAACATCAAGAGGAAAAATTGGCTAGAGTGGTGTTCCACCCTAGATGCTCACACCTCTGTGGGCCAGATGTGGAGGAGCATCAACTCCTTTGCTAAAGGAAAACCTCCTAAAATCACCCCCCACTAGGATCCTAGCAGGGCAGCAGAAGAACTCGCCATCAAATTCGCGGATAAAGCAAGCTCCAAACAGCTCTCCATCACCACCAGAACAACTCTTCAGGACCTCACAACTGAAAGATGGGAAGAAATAGAAGAGGCCATCAACACTGAAGACGAAACAGATGCTCCATTCTCCCTGACTGAGCTACTAAGAGTAAGCAAAAGCTCTAAGAACACAGCCCCAGGTGACGATAGAATCACATACACAATGATTCAAAAAATGGGGCCCCAAGGGGAACTTGCTCTACTCTCTCTAATCAATTCGACATACACACGAAGAATCAGACCAGCCTCATGGAACAGAGCAGACATTCAGCCCATCCCAAAACCACAGGACCCTGACAACCCTCGCCCCATCTCCCTCCTAAGGTGCCTGAGCAAGACGGCAGAAAAGATGGTACTTAACAGAGTCCGCTGGAAATGCCCACCCTTCCCAGAAAACATGTTTGCCTACCAGCCTGGCTTAGGCACCTCAGAATGCATAGCCTCCATGCTATCATTTATCAACAACTGCCGTGGTTACATCGTTTTTCTAGACCTAGAGAAGGCCTTTGAACTAGCCAATGTGCCGGCAATACTCTCAGCTCTCGTATCCAAGCTGATCAAAGGTAACCTTCTCTCGTGGATCAAGCAGAGTCTACAAAATCGTAGTGCACGAGTCAAAGTAGATGGGCACTACTCCACCTACAAAAACCACGAAAATGGGACCCCCCAAGGTGGAATCCTTAGCCCCTTCCTCTTTAATTGTCTCATGGAAAAACTCATGGACATCGCACTACCACTTGGAGCCAAACTCTTCAACTATGCGGACGACTTTGCCCTTGATACAATAGGACACAGAAGCTCTAACAAGACACAGCGCTGCCTCACCAAGATTTACCAAGCCTCCATCTCCCTTGGAGTCAGAATCAATGCCCGCAAAACCAAGGCCCTTACCATCCACCAGCGGAGACCAGACACTAATCTGGTCATAGGTAATGAGCCTGTGGACTGGGTTACCAAACACCAATACCTGGGTGTAATCATCGACCAAAGACTAACATTTGGACCAGAAATTCAACACTTGCGCGACAGGTGCCGCCAGCGACAAGCGGTCCTTCGTCGGATGTCGGGCCTCTACGATGGTGCATCATTTAATGTCCTCAGAACCTTCTATGTACAAGCCATACGCAGCCTCATAGACTATGCTTGTCCCACACTCTGGCTACTAACAGACCAACAGTGGGACAATTTAGAAGTAATTCAAAACAACGCCATACGTACCATGCTAGGAGCCCCCATGTGGACCAAGAGAGAAAACATCCAGATGGAATCGGGACTCATTCCACTCAAACTCAGAGCTCAGCAAAGACTGATCCTCTTTGTGGCCAAAACCACCACTGCCCAACATAAATGCCTAGCTGGCACAAATCTCCATCTAGCCCTCAATCGCCACCCCAACCACCATCCTAGAACCTGGGCAGCCAAGGTCTGCGCTAGCCTGCAAGCACTGCCAGTCAGGGAGAGCATCCTAGCCAAGATACAAGACACACCACTTCCTGAATACAGATGCCCACCCCCATGGAATGACCAAGCACTCGACATAAAGATCGAGCTCCCTGACAACCCCAAAAGCTTGGTAAACCCGCTTGAACTTAAAAATATATATAAGGACAAAATTCAAAGCTGGAGCAGTCCAAGCTCTCAAGTCTACTACACTGACGGTTCAGTAAATCAAGAAACTGGAACCTCAGCCACCGCCTTCATCACTGGAAACCACGTCCTATCCTAGAGACTGTCAAACTCCTGCTCATCGCTCCAGACTGAGCTTGTTGCCATAGCCAACGCCCTCAACTTCTTCATCCAGCAAGGAGCTGACCATGCCCTAATTCTCTCTGACTCTAAAGGCGCCTTACAGGCCATCAAGAAGCCACTCCTCAGAGACAATATACGCATCATCACCACCATCCTCAGCCACTACCACAGGACAACCAGCCTTGGAAAAGCCATCACTCTTGCCTGGATTCCCAGCCACGTCGGCATCAAGGGAAATGAGAAAGCCGATCAAGCCGCCAAACAAGCCACTCCCAGAGTAGAAATCCAGATATCTCTGTCTCCTGGGATGCAGCAGATAAAAAATGATGCCACCAAGTCACTCCTTTACACCTTAATAACTAAACACAACCTGTGCACAGACATTGGCTCCCCCTCCACCTGGTGGTACAAAGCCACCACTGATCTTCGGCGTATCACCCTCCCTAAGAGCCTTCGACGAAGCACTGAGCTCAATGTGTACCGTCTGAGACTCGGGTACAAGTGCACCTGGCAAATAGTAGAGGATATCATCAGGGAATGCACCTTTTGCCAGGTAGCCTCACCACATCCACTGCTACATTACATCCTGGAATGTGATTCTTTTTCAGAAATTCAACGGAAAACTGGTGCCCCCGCAACATGTAGCGAAGACCCAAATGCCCTTGATGTTGCTAACTCCATCATCAGACTAGCAACAAATAACTACATGAACAGTCTATCAAATATTATCAGACAATACCCTCCACCAAGATAACCATGCAATAACTCTCTCTCACCCCCAAAACAGGAATTCATTTAAATTGTTTGATGTAAACTAATAATTCACAACTGAATACTTATGCTCTCCGTTATCCTTACAGTTTTGCACAATCTCACCTGCGGGCCAATTAGGAAAGTCCGATCACCAACAATAGCAAGATTTCACCCCACCTCCTCACCAACAGGAAAGCCCATTCTCCCGCAAGAGCGAATACCACGTACACTCCAAAAAAATCTCACCCCACCTGCGGGCCACAAGTGAAAGGTCCGCTCACCCTCAAGGGTGAACATCCAACATCAACAAATCCTCATATTATATACTGTTTGTTCATCTGGGGTTGTACTTGGCCGTCAATTGTAAGGGATGTATTTGTAACTCTGAAAAGACTGATCAGAACTATTACATATAGTGAAAAATATGGCTCAACTTCCTCTTTATTCAAGGAGCTAAACTTGCTTAAATTTAATTACTTGATACAATATTTCTGTCTTATTATTATACATAGTGATGTTAATGATAACAGAAAATTATTTAGAGTTATTCAACACAACCATGGAACCAGAGGTAACAATATAAATTTGATATGTCCACAGCCGAGAACAACCTTGTACAAATTATCTATTCACTGTTTTGGCCCAAAATGTTGGAATGCATTACCAGAAGATTTAAAAACAATAACTGGCACAACTTTATTTAAAAAGAAACTCAAACAGCATTTATTTACTAGGCAAAATCAAGCAGCTGTTGATTAATAATTAATACAGTTTTGGTGTATCATTATGTCCAGGTTAAGGTCAGGCTACTGTTTTGTTTTATTACAAGATAAGTATGAGATTGCTATATTGGAGCTTTTGTTAACTATTGCCGTCATGCTTTAAATTATGTGAAATGTATATTAAACTGCCTGCCAAGGAGCTCTTGCTCAGAAGGCTAGTGCCTCTGAATATAATGTACATATTTATTCATGTATGTATTCTAAATATTTGGCAATAATATCTATGACTATGACTGAGCTTCAGAAAGTGAGCAAGAGCTCCAAGAACACAGCCCCAGGTGCGGACAGAATCACATACTCAATGGTTCAGAATATGCGGCCCCAAGGGAGCTTACTCTACTCTCTCTGATTAACAAGACATATGCTCAGAGAGTCAGACCAATTTCATGGAACAGAGGAGATATTCAGCACATTCCTAAGCCAAAAGATCCGCATAACCCACGCCCTATCTCCATCTTAAGCTATCTGAGCAAGACGGCAGAGAAGATGGTGCTTAACAGACTTCATTGGAAGTGCCCACCCTTCCATGAAGCTATGTTTGCCAACCAGCCAGGCCTAGGCACCTAAGAATGCATATCTACCACGCTATCATTCATCAATGATCATAGTGGAGTCTTTGTTTTTCTTAATCTAGAGAAGTCCCTTGAAGTTGCCACTGTACAGGCAATACTTTCTGCTCTGGTTGCTAAGCAGATCAAAGGAGACCTTCTCTCCTGGATCAAACTGAGTCTTTTTTTTTTTTAAGAGTGTGACACCAGGACAGGCAGAAACTGCCCTCATCAATAAAGGCCCGGGCACGAGAAAATACCAAGACGAAGGAAAAGAAAAAGGTTAAGGGCAATACATAGATGAGGCAATGTTACACAAAGGAAAGAGACAGTCAGAAAAAAAACAGTCACAGTACAGAGGACCCAGAGACATGGAGGACTAGGCTATGAGATGATGATAGATCTGCTTTTTGAAGGATGAAAGGTCATAAGAATTAGGAAAGACAGAAGGAGGAAGAGAGTTCCAGAATCTGGAGGTAGATGGGAAGAAGTAGTCGCTGCACCGACTAATCCGCGAGCTACAAATCTCCACACAGTAACTGTGAGATGAGGCCACTTGGCGAATGCTACGTGGCCTCGGTAGTGGAGGAGGGATGCAACTCCCCAACTCAT
This sequence comes from Halocaridina rubra, assembly GCA_037179515.1. NCBI lineage: Eukaryota > Metazoa > Arthropoda > Malacostraca > Decapoda > Atyidae > Halocaridina > Halocaridina rubra. The sequence continues at coordinate 13,348 of JAXCGZ010000509.1, read as the reverse complement.
CAGAGCAGCGATGGAAGTAGTAGCGATGCAAAAGTGAAAGCAAAGATATCTTGCGACGAAGAGAGAGAGAATCCAGGTTTGAAGTAAGAGAAGGATCATTAATGAGTCTGACTGCCTTAGATTCAACCCTATCAAAAAGATAAGTAAAGGAAGAAGCACCCCAGATGTGTGAGCTGTATTCTAAGCAGGGGCAGATAAGACCTTTGTAAATTTTAAGTAACTGTAATGAGGAAAAGTAATGACGAAAACGAAACAAAACCTCCAATATTTTGGATGAAAATTTAGAAATTTGGATTATGTGATTCTTCTAAGACAAGTTAGAGGCTATATGGATTTCTAATATGTTGATAGAGTTAAGAGGGTAAATTTCATTAGTTTTGAAGACAATAGGGTTATCAGGAGGAGAAGAAGATAAAGAGATAGCCAGAAACTGTGTCTTGGAAGCATTGAATTTAACTAAGTTTTGAGTGCCCCACTCAGATACTCTCTGCAAATCAGAGTTAAGAGTAGAAGAAAGAATGATAAGAGACTGATTACGAGTAACAGATGAAGGTTGTGAAGAAAAGGCAGAGGAAAAGTGAAGGGTAGAATCATCAGCGAAGGCATGAAAAAGAGAGGAAGATGAGGATTGTAGAAGATCATTGATGAAGAGAAGGAAGAGAGTAGGTGAAAGAACAGAATCCTGTGGAACACCACTGGTAACAGAGAGAGGGCTAGATGCCGTGCCATCAATAACCACAGATATAGAACAGTCAGTAAGAAAGCTGGAAATCAGAGAACAGAAAGAAGGGGTAAAGCCATAGGCAGGGAGTTTAACCAACAGAGCCTTGTGCCAGACTCTGTCAAAAGCCTTAGAGATATCAAGGGCAATGACAAAAGATTCCCCATAGTTCCTCAGAGAAGATGACCATACGTGAGTAGGATAGGACAGGAGATCACCAGTGGATCTTGCCTTGCGGAAGCCATACTGGTGATCGGAGATAAGTGAGTTAGATTCAAGGCGTTTCAAGAAGTGAGCATTGAGCAAAGTTTTGAAAACTTTGGCAATAGAGGAGGTTAGGGCAATAGGTCGGTAGTTAGAAGGAATAGAGCGGTCACCCTTCTTAGGAACAGGTTGACCTAGAGCATGCTTCCAAGATGAAGTATAGATACTGGTTGACAAAATGAGGTGAAAAAGACGGCAAAGCATGGGAGCCAGTTCATCTGCAAACTCCTTAAGGAACCTTGCAGGGACACCATTGAGACCAGATGTCTTGTTTGTCTTTATCGAGCGAAGAACCTTATGAAGTTTGCGTGAAGAAAGGATAAGGGAGGGCATAGGGTTAGAGAGGGGAAAAGACTGAGGAACAGGTGAGCTGGACTTGTTGATGGAAGAGTTGGCTGAAAAATGAGAGCCAAAGAGAGTGGCTTTGTCAGTGGTAGAGCAAGCTATAGAACCATCAGAATGAATGAGAGGGGGAAATCTTGAGTTACAGAAGTTTTTGGAGAGGTTTTTTGGCTAAGGCCCAGAAGCATTTGTCAGTGAGAGAGGAGTTAAGGTCATCAATTTTCCTACTTATTAAGGAAGCCTTAGACCTTCGAATCTGAGCTGTACAGCGATTCCTAGCTATAATAAAAGCAGAGCGAGTTAAATCGGAAGGAGAGGCTAGATAAGATCGGTGAGCCTGATTCCTAGTCTGGTTAGCCATGGAGCAGGCAAGGTCAAATCAAGGTTAAAGGGGAGAGAAAGTTTTTGCAGAAGAGGGGATGTATGCCCCCATGCCCATGGTCATGATCTCGGCAACTTTTAGAGCTACCTGATCAGGGTTGCGGGACTGAAAGCAGTAGTCATCCCATGGGAAGTCAAAGAGAAAGTTTCGCAAATTTTCATGTTGGGTACGCTCGATGTACCAAAGGCGGCGCTGAGTAGGAGGGATTGGTGGTGGGGGATCAATAATGGAAGAGACTGAGATCATAGAGTGGTCAGATTTACCAAGAGGGGAAAGCACAGAATAAGAGTAGTTTGAAGGATAAGAAGTAAAAAATAGGTCAGGAGTGTTTGCAGCATGTTCGTGAGAGTCAGGAATGTGAGTAGGATGTTTGATCATTTGCTGCAGATCATGAGTAATGGAGAAACCAAGGGCCTCGCTTCCTCCCACATCAGTGTGAGAAGAATGAAGCCACTCACTGTGGTGTACATTGACGTCTCCAATGTAGAGAACTTCGGCATGTGGGTGAGAGAATAGCAAGGACTCATGGCACGAGGATAGATATTCAAAGAAAGACACAAGCTCGGTGGTGTTTGGAGAACAGTAGCAGAAGCAAAGGAAGATGGTGGTAGTGAAGAGATAGACTTTTAGAGTGAGAACGTCAAAGTCAGGAGATTCAAGGTCCATGAGCCTCACAGTAGGAGTGTTAGTGTTGCAGTATGCACAGACCCCACCTTTGGAACGAAAACGAGTGTACAAATTATAGTGAGAGATTTTGAATGGGTCAGTGGAAGCATGTATAGACAGCTGGGTTTCAGGTAGGAGGAGGAGGTTAGGGAGGAGAGTGCCCAAGTGCTGTTCCACAGACAAAAGATTAGAGTTCAGCCCACTAATGTTAGAATAGTGAAGAGTGAAAGTAGCAGATCTATTGGGAGGTGCAAGGTTAAGAGCAAAAACATTACTGCCACCAGTCGTGTCTGCCCTCAAGTCAATTGTGGAGTCAACACGATCCCCAGAGATTCTTCGCACCCGACTATGCCGGGTACTGGGGGCCATTAGTTGTGAACCTTCCATAAATAATAACAAATGTGAGGAAAATAAAAAGTAAAAGAGATAGATGTGCAGAATGTTGTGACTTGTCAAATGTAATGGAATAACAAGAGATCTGTAATGAATACGCCAGAATATTTAGTGTAGATGTAGGCATGAGGAAAGAACCGTCCTGAAGGAAGATTCAACCTGGAACTGTCTGGACCAGTCCTAGTTGCATCCTAATACCTTCAGTCGTAGTCTTTCAACGGGCGGCTGGTGCCATGGCCAACCTACTAATCTACAAAACCGTAGTGCTCGAGTCAAAGTTCAAGGGTATTATTCCACTTATAAAGTCCATGAAAATGGGACCCCCCAAGGTGGAATTCTCAGCCCCTTCCTCTTCAACTGTCTCATGGAGAATTTCATGGACATTGCGCTACCACCTGAAGCTAAGATATTCAATTATGCTGATGACTTTGTCCTCGTCACAAGAGTTGACAGAAAGTAAAACAAGACCCAGCGCTGCCTCACATAAATTTACAAAGACTCTATCTCCCTCAAACTAAAGATAAACGCCCTCAAAACCAAGGTGCTCTCCATCTACCAATGGAGACCAGACACTAGACTGATTATAGGCAATGAGCCTGTGGACTGGGTCACCAAGTACCTCTACCTGGGTGTATACATCGATAGCCAACTAATCTTTGGACTCAAGATACAACACTTGCGTGACAAATGTAAATTGCGCCAAATTGTCCTTCGACAAATGTCAGGCCTTTTCGACGGCGCATCCTTCAGTCTCCTTAGAACCTACTATGTGCAAGTCATACGAAGCCTCATAGACTATACATGTCCCACCCTCTGGCTACTGAAAGACCAACAATGGGACAAGATACAGGAAATACAAAATAATGCCGTTCTGACCATGCTAGAAGTCTCAGTGTGGACTAAGAGAGAAAAGCTCTACAAAAATTAGCCCTCTTAGAGGCAAAAGCACCACGGTTCAACGTCCCTGCTCGCCACCTCTGACTTCCGGCTAGCCCTCAATCACCACTCAGACCTCCCTGCAGGACCTGGGTAGCCAAAGTCTGTGCCGCCCTGCAAATATTATATGTCAAGGAAGACATCCTAGCCAAGATCCAGGACACTCCGCTCCCTGACTACTGATGCCCTCCTCCATGGGACGACCAGTCGCTCAACTTAAAAATCGAGCTGCCAGACAACCCCAACAGCTCAGTTAACCCACTCGTCCTTAAAACACATACAAGGACAAAATTCAGAGCTGGAGCAGGCCAAACTCCTAAATCTTCTACACTGACGGCTCAGTCAATCAAGAAACTGGAGCCTCAGCGGCTGCCTCCACCACCGAGGACCATAACCAATCCTGGAGGCTGTCTAATTCCTGCTCCTTGCTCTAAACTGAGCTGGTTGCCCAAGCCAAGGCCCTCAATTTTTTCTCCCAGAAGGAATTGACCATGCCCTTATTCTCTCCGACTTTAAAAGTGTCCTACAGGCCAACAAGAAGCCACTCCTCAAAGATAATGTGAGAATTATTACCAACATTCTTCACCTTTACCACAGGGCAGTCAGTATTGAAAAAGCAGTCACTCTTGCTTGGATTCCCAGCCTAGTTGGCATCAAGGGAAATGAAGAAACCAACCAGGCTGCCAAACAAGCCTCTATCGAAGCAAAGATTCAAATATCCCTGCCTCCTGGGACTCTGCAGATCAAAAACAAAGCTTTCAGGTCACTCCTTTTCCTATTTCTAGCCAGACACAACTCGTGCACTGACCCTGGTTCTCCCTCCACCTGGTAGTATAAAGCCACCACCAATCTTCAGCGCAGCACCCTGCCCGGTAACACCTAGCAAGGTGTTACTCCTGCTCTTTGTCAAGACATGAGCTCATGAGGTTGAAAATCTGTTCCTCAGTGTCTCCAGCATGAGCCCAACAACGCTGGTGTGGCTCCAAAAGGAAACCTCGTCCATGCTGGTCATCAGCAAGATCCCTTCTTTTATTACTTCATCTCTTCCGTATTTTGTTCTTCCATTTCTTTTTCATTTTTATATATTCATAGATTTGTTTTTGTCTAGTTTCTCTTGCCCTTCCTTCCTGGTGGTTCTCTAGGGGCTAGAAGCATGCATGCGGCACCATCACCTCAGCGCAGCACCCTGCCCGGTAACACCTAGCATGGATCCCAACGCCCTTCATGGTGCTAGTTCCATAATCAGAATAGCAACAATGAACTTCATGTACTGCCCACTGAGCGCCATCAGGCAGTAGCCTCCACCTACAAAAATTGGCAACAACTCCTGCTCTTTGTCAAGACATGAGCTCATGAGGTTGAAAATCTGTTTTTCGGTGTCTCCAGCATGAGCCCAACACACGCTGGGGTGGCTCAAAAAGGTAACCTCATCCATGCTGTTCATCAGCAAGATCCCTTCTTTTATAAATTCATCTCTTCCGTATTTTGTTCTTCCATTTCTTTTTCATTTTTATATATTCATAAATTTGTTTTTGCCTAGTTTCTCTTACCCTTCCTTCCTGGTGGTCCTCTAGGGGCTAGAAGCATACATGCGGCACCATGAGGTTGAAAATCTGTTTTTCAGTGTCTCCAGCATGAGCCCAACACACGCTGGTGTGGCTCCAAAAGGAAACCTCGTCCATGCTGGTCATCAGCAAGATCCCTTCTTTTATTAATTCATCTCTTCCATATTTTATTCTTCCATTTCTTTTTCATTTTTATATATTCATAAATTTGTTTTTGTCTAGTTTCTCTTACCCTTCCTTCCTGGTGGTCCTCTAGGGGCTAGAAGCATGCATGCGGCACCATCACCTCTTCCTTCTTTACCCTTATCCTATCTCGACTTTCCCCTTCCTCACCACAAGGTACCTAAAACCTTGAAGGAGGCTATTAATTCTAAGCAGAACATCTCTGTTCCCTCTTATCTTTACAGATGTATTCCGGATCCAGTCAATCCCACCTGTGTGCTCACCCAGGCCTGGCCACCCTCAGGGGTGGATATCGATAACGAACATTAAATGAAGGATATGAAAAAGAGAAGAAAACGTTTTGTTTCAGAATACTTCCAGCCAAAGGGGAGATAAAGATAATGCTAGAAAACCAGGGAATGCAGCCTCATTAATTTTTTAGTACACAATTGTTGATGGGGTAGCTGGTAAGGCAGTAGACTAAAGAATTCGACTCACAACAGTAAGGCAGATATAAAATCAGTTATGAAGACTATGTTATGTAATTACATACACACACACACACACTATAGACCTGTTTCCTTGACCAGCATAGTTTGCAAAGTTATGGAGAAACTACTAAGGAAACATATCTCTCTTCACTTGGAATCCTTCAACTTTTTGTCAGTGAGGCAACATGGCTTCAGAGAAGGTAGATCAACAGTAACAAACTTATTAGAATTTTATGATGAGGTAAGCCAAATCTTACAGGAAAGAGAGGGCTGGGCAGATTGCATATTCCTAGACTTCCAGAAAGCGTTTGACACTGTTCCACATGGGAGACTTATTAGGAAGCTGCAATCAATGGCTAGAATAGGTGGAAATGTTTTGGAATGGATAAAAACTTACTTAGAAGGAAGGGAACAGAGGGTTAGAGTAAGACACTCAGTGTCTGAATGGAGAAGAGTTAGTAGTGGAGTTCCACAGGGTTCAGTTTTAAGGCCACTTTTGTTCCTTGTATATGTAAATGACCTACCAGAGTCTGTAAATTCATTCATGAATATGTTTGCAGATGATGCAAAGATTGTGAAGAAAGTAAAAAACGAGAACAATGGTAGAGAACTTCAGGAGGATCTAAATAATCTGCATGAGTGGTCAGAAAAGTGGCTAATGAAATTCAATACTTCAAAATGTAAGGTAATGAGAATGGGTACAAGTGCAAGAAGGCCCAAGCTTGACTACTCGGTGGCTGGAGTACAACTTCAAGAGACAGAAAATGAGAGAGATCTAGGAGTAAACATACTGGCAGATTTGTCTCCAGAAATACATATAAATGGCATAGTAAGGGCAGCATATGCATTCTTATCAAATGTAAGGGTAGCCTTCAGGCACATGGACAAGGAAATGTTCAGAAATATTTATGTAACCTATGTGAGGCCAAAACTCGAATATGCAGCCCCCTTTTGGAATCCGCACTTGAAAAAGCACATAGCTAAGCGTGAAAAAGTGCAAAGACATGCCACAAAACTGGTGCCAGAAATACGCAAGCTCAGTTATGATGAGAGGCTGAGGGAATTAGACTTACCATCACTCGAAGCTAGAAGAGTGAGGGGGGATATGGTGACAGTCTTTAAATTCCTTCATGGTTATGATAGAGTGGATAGGGATCGATATTTTGATATGGCTGGCTCTAGAACTAGAGGTCATAGTTTGAAGCTTCGTAAGAAAACTTCTTCGCAGGATGTAAGGAAATACTTTTTCAGTGTAAGAGTAGTTGATAATTGGAATTGGCTAAGCGAGGAGGTAGTTAATGCTATCTCAATCCATAGTTTTAAGGACAGGTATGATAAGTATCACTAAGTATAAAATGGAACCGATCAGGAGACTGGAAGATACGAGCTTTGGGCTCTTTCCCGTAAACACAATTAGGTCATCACAATTAGGTAATCACAACGCGCGTTCAGTGACTAACGGAACTGCTCCTCTTAAATTTTTAATTGTTTCGAGTGACTAAGTGCTTAGTGGAAAACTTTACCATAATTTCCCTAAATCTGAAATCCTGCAGAGTATTGTGAGTACAAAACTTATATTTGTTGTATGACGAGACTGTCCAAAATATTAAAGGAAAAAAAATTGAGAACATTTTTCGTGAGGGGAGAGAGAAGCTGCCGTCCAGTTCTGCCTTGAAGGAAATTTAGATGAGTTGCCAGAGGTGAAGCCATCACATCACATTACCTAATTTTTTGTGTAAACTGGGGAAAGCTCTTAGGCCGTTTACCTGATCCTGTGGTTCCATATATTGTTAAAATCAGTATCCTTCCCATTTATATTAACTTGTTAGTTAGTTTGATACAAGAAAAAATTGAATAAGTAAAAAAAAAAATAAAATATCCACCTTTCAACAGTACTGAGTTAAGTTGCCAAGTAGTACAGCTGTCTTATTTTCTTCATTTTTTTTTTTTTGCTTTTCTTTTAGCTTTCTCTTTTACTATTTTGTTTTTATTTTGTATGTATATTGAGTTAAATGTAAAGTCTAATCTTGTGATAACATACCTTGGTTAGCAAGTGGGTTTATCAGTTAGGAAGAATATATAGCAGAAACAGGTGGGTGCCACCTCAGACACAGGTTCGAATTTTTCCTTCAGGTTTGACTTTTGTTTTGTTGCATTTTTTTTTCTTTTTCTTTTTATCCTTAAATTACCATGGTCAAGTTTTTAAGTTAAGATGTGTGTTACCAGAAAAGAGATAAACTGAGTCACTAAATAGCACTTATATGGAGATATAAAAATTCGGTGTGAAGCTTAATTAAAAGTTTTTCTCTTATTTTTTCCTCTTTCTCGTCTTCTTTCTATATTCTGTGAGAGGGAGAACATAAAAATGACGCCATCTCTGTCCCAAACCTCTCCCATCCATGGGTCGGTAGGAAGGGTAGCCATCAGGAGACTCAAACAGAAAATCAAGAATATAGAGGAAATGGTTATAAGCCTTGATGATAAAATTCAGAATATGGATGGAGAAATGAAAGAGAATGAAACACTCAGAGAGCAAATAAGATCTTTGGAGGAAGCAAATAAAGCACAAGGGCAGGAGAGAAAGGAACTAGAAAAAAGAATAAAAAAGCTGGAAGGGGAAAAGAGTCAACTAGAATCTAGACTTTCTAAACAAGAAGATAAAAACAAACAGCTAAATGACAACCTAAAGGAATTAGATGTTAGTTCACTGCTCTCTTCTGAGAGAGACGAGATTGCTGCTTGGAATGTCCAGATTAAGGAAAACATTGAACAGTTCAGAAAAGAGTTCCAGGAGCTGAATATGGAAAATGATGCCATGAAAACTTCCTTTGCTGATGCACTAAAGGGGAATGTGGCAGTAAAAGAGGCTGTAAAGGTGGTGGCACTGGAAAACATACAAACAGTTGGCTATAAAGAGACAGTAATCGAAAAAATGAAAGATGTTGTGATGGAAAGGGCAAACCCACTCATCAGACAGGCACTTGATAAGGAGAAGACAGTGGTAATCTCAGGCATAAGCGAATCCCAGGAGCCAACATGGCAGGGGAGACTTGAAGAAAATAAAGCTAGGGTTGTAGACCTGATAAGAAAGCTTGGAGTAGAATGTGGTCCTGAGGATATTGTAAACATACACCAACTAGGTAAATATTCGAGGGAAGGAAAGCCGAGACCATCAAAAGTAACCTTTGAGAGAGGGGAAACATGTAGGGAAATATTGTTGAGAAAAAAAAGTCTAAAAGACCTTCAAGAATTCAAAGAAGTGTTCATTAGACAATACAGAACACAGGAAGAGATGGGAAAGATCAAAAACTTGTTGCAAGAGGCAAGAAGGTTAAATGAGGAAAGAAATGAAGAAGAGAAGAAAAATTTTCATTACAGAGTTCTTCCAGACAAAGGGGAGATAAAGAAGATAATGACAGAAGATCAGGGGATGGGGCCTCATTAAGATTGTTATAGTAAAAGAACAGGTTTTAAGGATAAAGAGAGCGGATGGAAGCATCACTGAGATGGATGAAGAGATCTGCAAACAATTGAACAAGGAGTTTCAGTCAGTATTTACAGTAGAAAATACCCCACCCCCTCAGATTGCAGTGATAGAAGCTCAAGGGCCGGTATTAGAGAACATCAACCTTACAGCCACAGAGGTATGCAAAGTGCTGATGGATTTAGATGTTCATAAAGCTACAGGTCCTGATGACATATCCCCTCATGTGCTTAAAAAATGCGCAAACACAATATCAGTGGCACTAAGTATCATATTTAAGAAGTCACTGGAGTCAGGGGAGATTCCAAGATGCTGGAAACAAGCAAATGTGATACCTATCTTCAAAAAGGGAAGGAGAAATATGGCTCTGAACTATAGACCTGTTTCCTTGACCAGCATAGTTTGCAAAGTTATGGAGAAACTACCAAGGAAATATATCTCTCTTCACTTGGAATCCTTCAACTTTTTGTCAGTGAGGCAACATGGCTTCAGAGAAGGTAGATCAACAGTAACAAACTTATTAGAATTTTATGATGAGGTAAACCAAATCTTACAGGAAAGAGAGGGCTGGGCAGATTGCATATTCCTAGACTTCCAGAAAGCGTTTGACACTGTTCCACATGGGAGACTTATTAGGAAGCTGCAATCAATGGCTAGAATAGGTGGAAATGTTTTGGAATGGATAAAGACTTACTTAGAAGGAAGGGAACAGAGGGTTAGAGTAAGACACTCAGTGTCTGAATGGAGAAGAGTTAGTAGTGGAGTTCCACAGGGTTCAGTTTTAAGGCCACTTTTGTTCCTTGTATATGTAAATGACCTACCAGAGTCTGTAAATTCATTCATGAATATGTTTGCAGATGATGCAAAGATTGTGAAGAAAGTAAAAAACGAGAACAATGGTAGAGAACTTCAGGAGGATCTAAATAATCTGCATGAGTGGTCAGAAAAGTGGCTAATGAAATTCAATACTTCAAAATGTAAGGTAATGAGAATGGGTACAAGTGCAAGAAGGCCCAAGCTTGACTACTCGGTGGCTGGAGTACAACTTCAAGAGACAGATAATGAGAGAGATCTAGGAGTAAACATACTGGCAGATTTGTCTCCAGAAATACATATAAATGGCATAGTAAGGGCAGCATATGCATTCTTATCAAATGTAAGGGTAGCCTTCAGGCACATGGACAAGGAAATGTTCAGAAATATCTATGTAACCTATGTGAGGCCAAAACTCGAATATGCAACCCCCTTTTGGAATCCGCACTTGAAAAAGCACATAGCTAAGCTTGAAAAAGTTCAAAGACATGCCACGAAACTGGTGCCAGAAATACGCAATCTCTGTTATGATGAGAGGCTGAGGGAATTAGACTTACCATTACTCGAAGCTAGAAGAGTGAGGGGGGATATGGTGACAGTCTTTAAATTCCTTCATGGTTATGATAGAGTGGATAGGGATCGATATTTTGCATGGCTGGCTCTAGAACTAGAGGTCATAGTTTGAAGCTTCGTAAGAAAACTTCATTGCAGGATGTAAGGAAATACTTTTTCAGTGTAAGAGTAGTTGATAATTGGAATTGGCTAAGCGAGGAGGTAGTTAATGCTATCTCAATCCATAGTTTTAAGGACAGGTATGATAAGTATCACTAAGTATAAAATGGAACCGATTAGGAGACGGGAAGATACGAGCTTTGGGCTCTTTCCCGTAAACACAATTAGGCAATCACAATTAGGTTATCACACAAATGCTGATGGATTAGCTGGTAAGACAGTAGAATTAAAAGATAGGATTCACAACAGTAAGGCAGATATAGTAGCAATTACAGAGACTAAGTTGAGTGAGGACATAAACATTGTCACAATTTTTCCTAAAGGCTTCAGAATACTAAGGGTTGAAAGATCTGAGAGGACTGGTGGAGGGATAGCACTGCTCATAAGTGAGAGGATTCAAGCTGAAGAAATAAACTTGGCTATAGAAAGTGAGTTCAAGGAATATCTTGCTGCTCGCATAAATACTGGGTCAGAGAGCATTATAATAACTGTTGTATACAACCCACCAAGGAACCAAAATAGGCTTGAAGTTTATGAGGAAAGTCATATAGGTACTATTGAAGTCATAAAATCAGTTGATAACATGGCACGGGAAAAAAATGTAGGATTTTGTTTATGGGAGACTTTAATCATAAAGAGATAGATTGGATAAATCTTGACCCACACAGTGGTGAGGAGTCATTCGGGGCAAGATTCCTAGATTGCGTACAAGGGAATTTCCTACACCAACATGTAATGGAACCAACAAGGGCCAGGGGTGGGGATGAGCCATCACTACTTGATCTAGTGTTCACAGATAATGTGTTGGATATTGAAAAAATTGAGTATGTACCACCAATTGAAAAGAGTGACCACTGTGTGTTGTTGATGGAGTATATCATTGAAGATATTCTTCCTGAGAGTAGAGGCACTGAGGACATGAGGAGGAACTATCCGAAAGGAGATTACATCAAAATGAATGAGCTTTTTGCAGTTCTTGACTGGAGAACCTTATTTTACAACAAATCTGTACAAGAAATGTATGACATCTTTTGTGAGAAATATGGGAAGATAGTAGATTGCTGCATACATGTCACCATAGTAGGTGTAATTCATGCCAGAGAGAAATGGTTTGATAATGGTTGTAAAAGAGCTAAGGAGTGGAGAGAAAAATGCTGGAAAAGGTATAGGAGGAGAAAAAACATAAATGCCTGGCAAACCTACAAAAGAGCAAGAAATAACTACTTAAGTAAAAGGAGAGAGTCAGAGAGAGACTATGAGAGGGACATCACCAGGAAGGCTAAAGAAAATCCCAAGCCTTTCCACAGCTTTATCAGAGGAAAACTGAAGGTAAAAGAACAGGTTTTAAGGCTAAAGAGAGCGGATGGAAGCATCACTGAGACAGATGAAGAGATCTGCAAAGAATTGAACAAGGAGTTTCAGTCAATATTTACAGTAGAAAAAACCCCACCCCCTCAGATTGCAGTGATAGAAGCTCAAGGGCCGGTATTAGAGAACATCAACCTTACAGCCACAGAGGTATGCAAAGCGCTGATGGATTTAGATGTTCATAAAGCTACAGGTCCTGATGACATATCCCCTCATGTGCTTAAAAAATGCGCCAACTCAATATCAGTGGCACTAAGTATCATATTTAAAAAGTCACTGGAGTCAGGGGAGATTCCAAGATGCTGGAAACAAGCAAATGTGATACCTATCTTCAAAAAGGGAAGGAGGGATATGGCTCTCAACTATAGACCAGTTTCCTTGACCAGCATAGTTTGCAAAGTTATGGAGAAACTACTAAGGAAACATATCTCTTTTCACTTGGAATCCTTCAACTTTTTGTCAGTGAGGCAACATGGCTTCAGAGAAGGTAGATCAACAGTAACAAACTTATTAGAATTTTATGATGAGGTAAGCCAAATCTTACAGGAAAGAGAGGGCTGGGCAGATTGCATATTCCTAGACTTCCAGAAAGCGTTTGACACTGTTCCACATGGGAGACATTAGGAAGCTGCAATCAATGGCTAGAATAGGTGGAAATGTTTTGGAATGGATAAAAACTTACTTAGAAGGAAGGGAACAGAGGGTTAGAGTAAGACACTCAGTGTCTGAATGGAGAAGAGTTAGTAGTGGAGTTCCACAGGGTTCAGTTTTAGGGCCACTTTTGTTCCTTGTATATGTAAATGACCTACCAGAGTCTGTAAATTCATTCATGAATATGTTTGCAGATGATGCAAAGATTGTGAAGAAAGTAAAGAACGAGAACAATGGTAGAGAAATTCAGGAGGATCTAAATAATCTGCATGAGTGGTCAGAAAAGTGGCTAATGAAATTCAATACTTCAAAATGTAAGGTAATGAGAATGGGTACAAGTGCAAGAAGGCCCAAGCTTGACTACTCGGTGGCTGGAGT
>JAXCGZ010000508.1:40000-42500 GCA_037179515.1 Halocaridina rubra | reverse complement strand
GATAGAGTTAAGAGGGTAAATTTCATTAGTTTCGAAGACAATAGGGTTATCAGGAGGAGAAGAAGATAAAGAGATAGCCAGAAACTGTGTCTTGGAGGCATTGAATTTAACTAAATTTTGAGTGCCCCATTCAGATACTCTCTGCAAATCGGAGTTAAGAGTATAAAAAAGAGTGATAGAGATTGATTACGAGTAACAGATGAAGGTTGTGAAGAAAAGGCAGAGGAAAAGTAAAGGATAGAATCATTGGCAAAGGCATGAAGAAGAGAGGAAGATGGGGATTGTAGAAGATCATTGATAAAGAGAAGGGAGAGCGTAGGTGAAAGAACAGAGCCCTGTGGAACACCACTGGTAACAGAGAAAGGGCTAGATGTCGCGCCATCAACAACGACAGATATAGAACGGTCAGTAAGAAAACTGGAAATCAGAGAACAGAAAGAAGGGGTAAAGCCATAGGCAGGGAGTTTGGCCAACAGAGCCTTGTGCCAGACTCTGTCAAAAGCCTTAGAGATATCAAGGGCGACGACAAAGAATTCCCCATAGTTCCTCAGAGAAGATGACCATACATGAGTAAGATAGGACAGGAGATCACCAGTGGATCTTGCCTTGCGGAAGCCGTACTGGTGATCGGAGATAAGTGAGTTAGATTCAAGGCGTTTTAAGAAGTGAGCATTGAGCAAAGTTTCGAAAACTTTAGCAATAGAGGAGGTTAGAGCAATAGGTCGGTAGTTTAAAGGAATAGAGTGGTCACCCTTCTTAGGAACAGGTTGAACTAGAGCATGCTTCCAAGATGAAGGATAGATACTGGTTGACAGAATGAGGCGAAAAAGACGGCAAAGCACGGGAGCCAGCTCATCTGCAAACTCCTTAAGGAACCTTGCAGGGATACCATCAGGACCAGATGCCTTGTTCGTCTTTAGCGAGCAAAGAACCTTATGAACTTTGCGTGAAGAAAGGATAAGGGAGGACATAGGGTTAGAGAGGGGAAAAGACTGAGGAACAGGTGTGCTGGAATCGTTGATAGAAGAGTTGGCAGAAAAATGAGAGCCAAAGAGAGTGGCTTTGTCAGTGGGAGAGCAAGCTATAGAACCATCAGAACGAATGAGAGGGGGAAAGCTTGAGTTACAGAAGTTTTTGGAGAGGCTTTTGGCTAAGGACTAGAAGCATTTGTCAGTGGGAGAGGAGCTAAGGTCATCAACTTTCCTTCTTATAAAGGAAGCCTTAGACCTCCGAATCTGAGCAGTACAGCGATTCCTAGCTATAATAAAAGCAGAGCGAGTTAAATCGGAAGGAGAGGCTAGGTAAGATTGGTGAGCCTGATTCCTAGCCTGGATAGCCATGGAGCAGGCACGGTCAAACCAAGGTTTAGGGGGAGAGAAAGTTTTTGTAGAAGAGGGGATGTACGCCTCCATTCCCGCAGTCATGATCTCGGCAACTTTTAGAGCTACCTGATCAGGGTTGCGGGACCGAAAGCAGTAGTCATCCCATGGGAAGTCAAAGAGAAAGTTACGCAAATTTTCATGTTGGGTTTGCTCGAAGTGCCAAAGGCAGCGCTGAGTAGGAGGGATTGGTGGTGGGGGAGCGAAAATGGAAGAGACAGAGATCATAGAGTGGTCAGATTTACCAAGAGGGGAAAGCACAGAATAAGAGTAGATTGAAGGGTTAGAAGTAAAAAATAGGTCAAGAGTGTTTGCAGCATGTTTGTGACGATCAGGAACGCGAGTAGGATGTTTGATAATTTGCTCCAGATCGTGAGTAATAGAGAAAGCAAGGGCCCCGCTTCCTCCCACATCAGTGTGAGAAGAATGAAGCCACTCACTGTGGTGTACATTGAAGTCTCCAATGTAGAGAACTTCGGCATGTGGGTGAGAAGATAGCAAGGACTCATGACACGAGGAGAGATATTCAAAGAAAGACACAAACTCGGTGAAGTTTGGAGAACAGTAGCAGAAGCAAAGGATGATAGAGGTAGTGGAGAGATAGACTTTTAGCCAGAGAACATCAAAGTCAGGAGATTCAAGGTCCATGAGCCTCACAGTAGGAGTGTTTATGTTGCAATATGCACAGACTCCACCTTTGGAACGAAAACAAGTATACAGATTATAGTGAGAGATTTGGAATGGGTCAGTGGAAGCATGTATAGACAACTGGGTTTCAGATAGGAGGAGGAGGTTAGGGAGGAAAGTGCCCAAGTGCTGTTCCACAGACGAAAGATAAGAGTTCAGCCCACGAATGTTTGAATAGTGAAGAGTGAAAGAAGCAGATCTATTGGGAGGTGCAAGGTTAAGAGCAGAACCATTACTACCACCAGGCGTGTCTGCCCTCAAGCCAATGATGGAGTCAACACGATCCCCGGAGATTCGTCGCACCCCACTATGCCGGGTACTGGGGGCCATTAGTTGTGAACCTTCCATAAATAATAACAAAATGTGAGGAAAAGGAAAGTAAAAGAGACAGACATGCAGAATGATGTGACTTGTCAAATGTAATGGAATAGCAA
>JAXCGZ010000508.1:32500-35000 GCA_037179515.1 Halocaridina rubra | reverse complement strand
ACTGGAAATACGATGGCAGACATGAGATGAGATGTTGTCTGTGGAGGAGAACCAGCTTAAAGGGATGTCGAAGAAGTTAGAAGAAAATTGGTACAATACTCAAAGCTGATGAGGCAATCTAGAGTAGTAACAACTGCAGTCTAGACATGTTGCAAAGATTGATGATAAATAATGCTGAAAAATTATTCTAGTTTTGTCTCAAGATTACATACCTTAGTCTCCAATTTTTTTTATTTAATTCAAAAGTAGGATTCTGTAAAACAAGTAGCTTTAAATATGCTATAGAAAGCAATTTTGTTTATTGGAGAAGTTATATTTTATTGTACATCTTTTAACAAATTGAGTTGCTGTAATTGCAACTTCAAAACCTGAATGCAAATGATTACTGTTGCAGCTATCAACCACATTATTAATAAACCTATATCTCCAGGAATGTAGTCTGTCAGGTCTCTGGGAATTAGATTTGGGACAAGTTTCTCTCACGACAATATAAAGTAGACCAAATCATAGGACAAAAATTCAGAAATCAATAACTGGGTTAGTAGCAGTAATTATGTAAATATATCATGCACAATATGTGATGAAATTTAATTTAGCTCTATTAAGTATGCTTTATTGAAATTAAATTCAAGAATAGGCAATTAAAAAAAGAATTGCAATCTGTCATTCCGTATGAGTTTTTGGAAAAAAAAAATCATGGAGAACAGAGTAGTAATCACTGTATTATAAAAATATATATATATATATATATTTTCATTATTTGAAAAAATAATTATTAGAGTCATGACTTAATAAGAATATAGAGACTGTTTTCTGCTTTCCATATAAGTAAACTTGTATTTTTATCTCAAAAACTGCTGTTTTCCCTCAGCATATTTGAGACACACATTAATATATATATTAAAAATGGTAAAAACAATGTTATATTTTCATTGTCTTCATTGTTTCTTGTATAATCTTCTACACCAGAGTATTCACAGTTCTTAATATGATGACGATGAGGAAAGAGCACCTAGTAAGTGTCAAAGTACCTTTCAAACCAAAGGTCAAGGATAAGAAAAATAGTAGATAAGATTTAAAGGCATTTTCACGTCTGATACATTTTAATTTTAATCTGTTTATTAATTTCAGTATTATGTTTTCAGAGAGTTTCATTATGTGGAAAACTATTTTTCTCAAGATATTTGGTTTACTCGTATCTTTATGAAGGCTTGACAAATGGAGTGGAGATCTTTTTAGTATAAGTATTACATATCTAGTGAGATGGAAAATGCATTGTTTTTACTTATACAACGATTATACAGATATTGAATAATTTCTTATAAGTGGATGTTTATTCCCTAATAAAGGAAATAATGAAAGAATTGGGAAATAAGACAAAAAATCAATTTTAATTCTGTCTCCGTGTTTAGTACTTGCAATCACAACTGCTAAACCACCCTTAATGCCATCGCCAAAGGCCAAATTTCTTTTATTGACTTTCCTCAAATGCTTATTGCTTAGAGTTATGAATAAATTAATATAAATCTCTAACCAATAACTATTATAACTGAGAAAAAATATTTGAAAAAAAAATGCATGATTTAATATGTTAAATTTCTATCAAATAATTATGACTAATATATTTTAGATAAATGTTTACTTCGCATATCATATACAATTGTATCTGTTTTATTCTCATTTAAAACTATATTTCATTTTGATTTCCATTTTTTTGTACGATGATATATTTTTTCTAGGAATAAGGAACTATTCCAATTCATCAAAACCGCATTTTAGGAGAACAAAAGATAATATATACATTTTTAAAGTAAATTTCAGCTGATGTGTGCCCTAGTACGGAATATGCATTCTGAACTTGTATTATACCAGCGCATTAGGAGAATCTCTTCAGTAATTGTACAGTTGTCATCAACGCTTTCATACTTTATTTGTATTGTAAGTTTGGTTCATCTCACGTGAGAAAAGTAAATTGTATTATATAAAAATTGATGCTCTTCTTATTTGCGATGATAGACAAAGATGTAATGCTTGTTTGTTTATAAGTATGAATGTATTCATGTACTACTAAAAAGCTTTGGGTGAATATTCAGATATGCAAATTAATATTATTCATAATAGGAATAATATATACATGACATTACCCCTCCTTGAAGACCTTTTTCTAGTTTATATGATGCCATAAAAACAATTATTATTTAAACAAAAATATCATCCTAGCCGGTAATCTTAATGTTAATTTAATTTCTTTACGCTACATCTGTAGATTATAAATTCTTTGATATTTCATCAAGAAATTGTTAAACTTGACCATATAAGAAAGAGAAATATTTTCTTGACTGAATAAATGTTAATAGTGACAAGTGCCTCGGAACGATTAGAAGTCTTTTCTTTTCTATGGATGGTAGAAGCAGCCGGTACCAGTCAAGTGGTTTTCAAGCAAAACAGATCTCTTCCTTACCGATCGTAAGCTCTGAGAGGTATTCTGAAAGCCAATTTT
>JAXCGZ010000508.1:7500-25000 GCA_037179515.1 Halocaridina rubra | reverse complement strand
GACCAATCTTAATGGAATATTTCCCTTTTAAAAAGAATTTACTGATCTTTTGGTACCAATATTGAGCTATTTTGAAAAATTACAAAGTCTGGCTTATTTCCCACATTTTGGAGAAAAGGTAAAATGACTGCTCTCCTTAAAGGTTTAGTTGATAGTGCATCACACACTATTTAAAGACCAATAACGTTAACTCCTATATTATCTAAAACTTTTAAATCGACTGCTGGTATATTTTCTCTCTAATCATACATAGTGTACTGGACTCTTGCTAATATGTACTTTGGTTTTCATAACGTTCTGGTCACTTGTGATGTACTTCTAACAATTTTTGCATATTTGTAAAATACATTGTAATTTGATAAATGCTGGGACTTGACTTTAATGCTGCCATTGATCGTATTAATAATGTGCTTCTCTTTTATAAATTAAGAAACCAAGGTGTCGAAAAGTCTTTTTTCATTATTATTTTGCATTATGTAAGTAGCAAGACTCAAAGGCTGGTGGTTGATGGACATTACAGTGAATTCATTAACGTGATCCCAGGTGTCTCTCAGGTTTGTGGTCTTAGTCCCTTGCCTTTAATTATGTATACTCATGACATGTGAATAGCTTTGGAAATCAAACTACTTGGTTCTGTTGATGATGCCAACTTGATTGTTGTTGTATTATCCCCGAACATAAAACAAGCTATTGCTAAAATTAGTGTTTGATGCTGGAGTGGTGCAAATAAAACTCAAAATATAATAATATTAAGATCCAGAACTCTTAATTCTCCACATGAAAATCTCATTGATAATGACCCCTTAGTATTAAGTAATTCATTCAACATATACGTTGTATATTTTCCTCAGTTACACAAAAAATTAATATCTTGAGGAAGTGTTTTACCACAACAACTATGATGAATTGAATTCATTCTTTCATACCAACTATTTTTTAGTACTGTTCCCAAGTGTGGTTCTTGGCTTTAGCGTCTCATTCTAAATTATTTGATAAAAGAGTGCATGCAATTAAATTTCTCATCCCTGGATTAAGTAAATGATTTAACAGAGCGTCATATCACTTTTCTTGTTGTAAACATTTCATCACAATGTCATTCAGCATCTTACTCTACTTGGCTTATTCCATCCAGTATGTATTACCAGGAATACAGCCAATGCTGCATTCCAGTTACCGCTAGGAGATAGAATAAGTTGCCACGACATGAATTTTTTTTTTGTGTGTGACACAGGGACAGGCAGAAACTGCCCTCATCAATAAAGGCCCAGGCACAAGAAAATACCAAGACGAAGAAAAAAAAAAGGTTAAGGACAAGGCAGAGATGAGGTAATGTCACACTAAGGAAAACGACAGACAGAAAAAACAGTCAAAGTACAAAGGACACAGAGATATGGAGGACTAGCCCTAAAAGGATGATAGATATGCTTTTTGAAGGATGAAAGGTCATAAGAATTAGGAAAGACAGAAGGAGGAGGAGAGTTCCAGAGTCTGGAGGTAGATGGGAAGAGGAGGTCACTGCACCGACCAATTCGCGAGCTACAAATCTCCAAACATTACCTGTGAGATGAGGCCGCTTGGCGAGTGTTATGCGGCCTCGGCAGTGGGGGAGGGATGCAACTCGCCAACTCATCAGAGCAGCGATGGAAGTAGTAATGATAGAAAAGAGAAAGGGAAGAGAGAGAGAATCAAGATTAAAAGAAAGAGAAGGATCATTAATGAGTCTGACTGCCTTACATTCAACCCTATCAAGGAGATAAGTATAAGAAGCACTCTAGATATGTAAGCAGTATTCTAAGCAAGGATGGATAAGACCTTTATATATTTCAAGTAATTGTAAAGAGGAAAGTAATGACGAAAACGAAACAAAACACCCCAATTTTTTTGAGGAAGATTTAGATATTTGGATTATGTAATTCCTCCAAGACAAGAGGCTATATGGATTCCTAATATGTTGATAGAATTAAGAGGCTAAATTTCATTAGTTTCCAAGACAATTGGGTTATCAGGAGGAGGATAAGATAAAGACATAGCCACAAATTGTGTCTTGGAGGCATTGAATTTAACTAAATTTTGAGTGCCCCACTCAGATACTCTCTGCAAATCGGAGTTGAGAGTAGAAGAGAGAGTGATGCGAGACTGATTACGAGTAGAAGATGAAGGTTGTGAAGAAAAGGCAGAGGAAAAGTGAAGGGTAGAATCATCAGCAAAGGCATGGAGAAGAAAGGAAGATGGGGATTTTAGAAGATCATTGACGAAGAGAAGGAACAGAGTAGGTGAAAGAACAGAGCCCTATTAAACACCACTGGAAACAGAGAAAGGGTTAGATGTCGCGCTATCAACAACTACAGATATAAAATGGTCAGTAAGGAAACTGGAATTCAGAGAACAGAAAGAAGGGGTAAAGCCATAGGCAGGGAGTTTGGCCAAAAGAGCCTTGTGCCAGACTCTGTCAAAAGCCTTAGATATATCAAAGGCGACTACAAAGGATTCCTCATAGCTCCTCAGAGAAGATGACCATACATGAGTAAGATAGGACGGGAGATCACCAGTGGATCTTGCCTTGCAGAATCCGTACTGGTGATCAGAGATAAGTGAGCTAGATTCAAGAGGTTTCAAGAAGTGAGCATTGAGCAAAGTTTCGAAAACTTTAGCAATAGAGGAGGTTAGAGCAATAGGTCGGTAATTTGAAGGAATAGAGCGGTCACCCTTCTTAGGAACAGATTGAACTACAGCATTCTTCCAAGAAGAAGTATAGATACTGGTTGACAGAATGAGACAAAAAGGATGGTAAGGCATGGGAGTCAGTTCATTTGCAAACTCCCCAAGGAACCGTGTAGGGATACCATCGGGACCAGATGCCTTGTTCGTCTTTAGTGAGCAAAGAACCTTATGAACTTTGTTTGAAGAAATGATAAGGGAGGGCATAGGGTTAGAGAGGGGTAAAGATTGTGGAACAGGTGCCCTGGAATTGTTTATAGAAAAGTTGGCAGAAAAATGAGAGCCAAAGAGAGTGGCTTTGTTAGTGGGAGAGCAAGCTATAGAACCATCAAAACGAATGAGAGCAGGAAAGCTTGAATTACAGAAGTTATTGGAGAGGTTTTTGGCTAAGGACTAGAAGCATTTGTCAGTGGGAGAGGAGTTAAGGTCATCAACTTTCCTTCTTATGGAGGAAGCTTTAGACCTTCGAATCTGAGCAGCACAGTGATTCCTAGCTATGATAAAAGCAGAGCGAGTTAAATCGGGAGGAGAGGCTTAGTAAGATCGGTGTGGCCGATTCCTGGCCTGGATAGCCATGGAGCAGGCACGGTCAAACCGAGTTTTGGGGGAGAGAAAGTTTTTGTAGAAGACGGGATATATGCCTCCATTCTCGCGGTCATGAATTTAGCAACTTTTAGAGCTTCCTGATCAGGATTGCGGGACCAAAAGCAGTATTTGTCCCAAGGGAAGTCAAAGAGTAAATTACGCAAATTTTCATGTTGGATACGCTCAAAGTGCCAAAGGCGGCGCTGAGTAGGAGGAATTGTTGGAGGGGGAGCGAAAATGGAAGGGACTGGGATCATAGAGTGGTCAGATTTACCATGATGGGAGAGCTCACAATAAGAGTAGTTTGAAGGATTAAAAGTACAAAATAGGTCAAGAGTGCTTGCTGCATGTTCGTGACGATCAGGAACACGAGTAGGATATTTGATAATTTGCTACAGATCGTGAGTAATAGAAAAAGTAAGGGCCCCACTTCCTCTCACATCAGTGTGTGAGGAGTAAAGCCACTCACTGTGGTGTACATTGAAGTCACCAATGTAGAGAACCTCGGCATGTGGGTGAGAAGATATCAAGGACTCATGGCACGAGGACAGATATTCAAAGAAAGACAAAAACTCGGTGGAGCTTGGAGAACAGTAGCAGAAGCAAAGGATGATAGTGGTAGTGGAGAGATAGACTTAAAGTCAGAAAACATCAAAGTCAGGAGATTCAAGGTCCATGAGCCTCGCAATAGGAGTGTTAACGCTGTAGTATGCACAGAACCCACCTTTGGAACGAAAATGAGTATACAGATTATAGTGAGAGATTTGAAATGGGTCAGTGGAAGCATGTATAGACAGCTGGGTTTCAGATAGGAGGAGGAGGTTAGGGAGGAAAGTACCCAAGTGCTGTTCCACAGACGAAAGATTAGAGTTCAGCCCACGAATGTTAGAGTAGTGAAGAGTGAATTAGCAGATCTATTGGGAGGTGCAAGATTAAGGGCAGAACCATTACTACCACCAGGTGCGCCTGCCCTCAAGCCAGTAGTGGAGTCAACATGAACCCTGGAGATTCTTCGCATCACTCTATGCCGGATACTGGGGGCCATAGTCTGTGAACCTTCCATAAATAATAACAAATGTGAGCTTCAGTTGTTTAAGCTAAATATCTGAATTTTTAAACTTGTAGCAAAATAATACCAGCATTACTTTACTAACTTATACCATTTTATTATATATATATATATATATATATATATATATATATATATATATATATATATATATATATATATATATATATATATATATATATATATATATATATATATATATATATATATATATATATATATATATATATATATATATAGATATATAGATATATATATATATAGATATATATAGATATATATATATATATATATATATATATATATATATATATATATATATATATATATATATATATATATATATATATATATATATATATATATATATATATATATATATATATATATATATATATATATATATATATATATATATATATATATATATATATATATATATATATATATATATATATTTGTTGTATATTCATTAAAAGAGAAATTTAATGCAGATATGTAGAAAACAGAGTAAATCGGATATCATTACATGAATGTGTATCCAATGTGCAATTGAGAGCCACTTGTGTGAGTCATTACGAAAATTAAGGAGTTGATTGGCAATCAAGGCACCATTGGCAAGTCCATTCATACTTAGCAATTTCAAAGAATCCAGGGCGCAGCAGGGACTCTCCTAAATTATTCCTTTTACAGTGAAAAGCCTCTTTATATATTCAAGCATCAATTACAAAGTGGTAAGTCATCCTATTTTATAAATTAGGTCATTATCATTAGGTAGACATAACTGTCTCACCTTTATTTTTATTAGTAATATAGCATATCAACGAAATATCTTAGTTCTCTAAAACGAAAGGAATATAGAGCAAAATAACGCTTGCACTTCTGGTATGACAACATAGAAAAGAGAGAGAGAGAGAGAGAGAGAGAGAGAGAGAGAGAGAGAGAGAGAGAGAGAGAGAGAGAGAGAGAGAGAGAGAGATGCATAGATAGATAGATAGATAGACAGATAGTCTTTTCCACATTTTTCCTGTATCGCGTATCTTTTTCCCTCAGTCACCTTGCCCAGCATATTACTTTCTATATTATCATTCCATCGGGACTTTGTCTTTCCTCTTCCTTCATTCCCTCCACCTCCATACCCATAATCCTCCTACCACACATGGTCTTCACTTCCCATTACATGACCGAACCACTGTAATCTTCTCTCTTGTATTTTCAGTGCAGCTTCAGATACTTCAACTGTCCCTCTAATATGATCATTTCTGATCATTTTTTCAGCTCGCTGCTACAAATCTCCATCTTAACATCCACATCTCCATCTATTCCAATTTTCGTTCTTGTGCCTTCTTTATTAGCAAGTTCTTGGCCCCATAAAGTGAAGCTGGTAACACTTTTGCAAACCTTCCCTTAACCTTTGAACAAATCTTCTTTTCACACAAAATTACAAATGACTCTCCAGTTCATCCAAGAACATACTATTTTTTGTTTTTAATTTCAAGGTCTTTGGCTGGATTTCTTAAACAGTGTAAGCCTAGGATACCATGTTGTTTGTAAGCTAGACACACACAAATGGATTTCATAAACGCATTTGACGCGGCTCTGTGTATGGCTAGGATCCCCCCCATGTGGGTGTCCTAGCCATACACAGAACCGCGTCAGATGCGTTTATGAAATCCATTTGTGTGTGTCTAGCTTACTAACAATATGGTATCCTAGATTTACACTGTTTAACAAATCGGGCCTTTATCTCCATTTTCAGTCATTTTTAAGCCGAGATGTTTAAAAGATAAAACTCCCTTGATGTCATATAAGCTTAATTTCACTTCGCCTGGTCTAAACACTTCCCCATCCATAGATATTTTGTTTTCACCTTCTTTGAATATTAAAAATTCTCCCGTTTTTAATATAAACACGGACTTTGACGATTTTGGAAGATCTTTTTTTCTTTTTCTTTAGTAAATGAAACATAAAATATGACCAATTCTTCCCCCCCAAAAAATAAAAAATAAGAAATATTAAGCTGCTGTATAAAAAAAATATATATCTCTCAAAACTATAGATATATCGTAAAAGAAAATGAAAATCTCTCCGCTTTAGAAAACCTTCACGTCAAGCAGAAAAGAAGTTATGGAACTGAGTTGGCGTATTTAGATAATAATATGCAAATCGGGGTATGTGGAAGACGTGACCTCAGCTATATCTGAGGACGATAGAAAACTATTTTTTTTTTATTAATTTCTTATATCGGTATTATAATTTTATGAAGTAAGATATTCTCGTATAATGACAGAAGATTTTTCTTTTTTATTACTAAATGCAAAAAGTTATTTCCGTAACAGAAGGAAAATAAATTGGTCAGGAGGAGAGTGACTGAGGTTATAGTTTAAGTAATGTATGAATTTGATAAAGAGTACTATGTATTGCATATAGACATAATACATACATACATATATATATATATATATATATATATATATATATATATATATATATATATATATATATATATATATATATATATATATATATATATATATATATACGTATATGTATACCTGGCCTCATGCCCCCTTGTAGAGGGGGTGGTCGAGCCAAGAAACAAGCATTCACCACAATCCACACATACCTCAACAACTCCTCTTACCTTCTTTGGGATAAAGGGTTGCCGCATTTCCCCCCTTTCCCGACGGTTGCAACTGGTTTAGCCCCACCGCTTCATCACATGGCAACTCCCCTCACACCAATCCATCACAGCTCACTGTGCCAGCAGGTGTGAGAAAACCCTTTGGCCCGTGTCTTTCCTGTTCCAGTGACATTCCACCTGCATTCAGTGGTCGTTTCATGCCATCCATCCACCTTATTCAAGGTGTTTCTCTTGACCTAACACCGGTCACTTCTGCACTCCACACTCTCTTAACTATTCCTTCATCACTCATCCATTCCATGTGTCCAAACCAACTCAACACCCTCAGATATAACTTATCCGACAGCTTCCTTTCAACAAACGTTCTCTGTCTGACATCCCAATTTCTTACTCTATTTATTCTAGATACACCAATCATTCTTCTCATACACCTCATCTCAATTACATTCAACTTGTTCCATTCATCATCTCTTGCATTCCAAGTCTCTGCTCCATACAATGCTGTCGGCACAATCGCCCATTCATATATCTTTCTTTTTGGTTTCATTCCCAAAAATCTATTTCTCATTACACTCTTCAACCTACCTAGACACTTACTTGCTTCTTTCACTATTACTTACCTCTGCATACACTCATCCTCTCCTTGATATATGCGACCCAAAATACTTAAAACTCACAACTTCTTCAAGCAACTCCCCATTCACTTTTACATTCAGTTTGATAATATTAACACTCCTCGTGCATCTCATGACTTTACTTTTACCAATATTCACTCTCAAATTCCTTCTTTCACACACCCAAACAAACTCAGTCACAAAATTCTTCAGTTCATTCTCAGTATCAGCCACCAGTACAGTTCCTTCGCAAATAGCAACTGATTCAATTTCCACAACCTTCTATCCTCACCCACTAGTTCCATACCTCTGTATAATTCTCTCATGATTTCCCTTACCACTCCATCCATATACACATTAAGCAGCCATAGAGACATTATATAACCTTGACGTAACCCTACATTCACCTCAAACCAATCACTTATACCATTGTCGACTGTTACATATGCTCTACTATTCATGTTAAAACTATTCACCGCATTCAAAAAACTTCCACTTATTCCATACAGTCACAACACACTCCACTACCCCTCTCTACCAAGCCTGTCATGCGCTTTTTCTAAGTCCATAAGAGCCACAAAAGTGACCCTACCTTTCTCCAAGAACTTCTCACAGACCTTTCTTACCACAAACACCTGATACACACATCCTCTTCCTCTTTTGTCTTTTGAACCCACACTGTTTGTTCCCAATAAATTTCTCAGTACCTTTCCTAATTCTCTCCATTAACACTCTTCCATATACCTTACCAAACACAGCCAACAAACTAATTCCTCTAAAACTATTACACTCATACTTATCTCCTTTCCCTTTATAAAATGGAACTGTATAGGCACTCCTCCAATCAACTGGGACCCTCTCTTTCCAGAAACATACATTCAAAAACCTAACCATGCATTCTACTGATACCTCACCACCTTTAATCAGGCATTCAACATGACACCCATCTATCCCTGGTGCTTTACCTGCTTGCATTGCTCTCAGTGGTAATTGTACATCCTCTATTACTATTTTTTATCATTCTCATCACCTAACATTGATGTTCTCCATTCATTTCTCACAACCACAATCTCTGCCTCTCTATCATCTTCCTCATTTGGCAGTTCCTAGAACTATATATATGACAAGAATTTACTCCAGGTTACAAGAGTTTTCTAGAACGTTGCATAACTTCAAAGAAGTTTCCGTGATAATTATGTATACAAAAGGACATTCACCACGTCAAATTAATTTTAGCTGCCTAAGTGAGCTCATAGACTGATCCAGTTCTATCGTAGAGGGCATTAAGAGGCTGCGTGCATTCTTCAGACGCCTCTAGGCCATTTACCAAAACTAGGTAGTAAAAGTTTTCTATGAGAGCATCGACTAAAATTTGTAAAGTCTTCAAGGCATATTTCTTTATGCATGTCACGGATGAAGACATATAACCTTTGAACACTTCGAAAAAACTCAGAAAGTAATAACAAACAAAAGCAAAACAAACAAACTTTATTTCCATTTCAATAAAATGGGTATTCGTCAGCCAGGGCAAGCCCCAACCCCCCACTGTGGTGTCCAACCACAGCAGTTCCTGCCAGTAAACAGCTTAAAGTCTCGGTCTTGGACGGGAACCGATCTTTCGACCTAGTGAATGCGAAGCCAGCGCGTTACCACTGTACTACCTGCTTGTTTGTAGAAAAAGATATAATTATATACAAATTTCAGACTATGTGAACTTTAAACCTCTCTTAATTACAAGTTTTCATTTCTAATAGAATAGGAAAAGAATGTAATTGATAAACTGGAGAAGACGCACCTCAGCACTGTCAACAAGAGAAAACATTCCTCACAATTGGCCAACTGGAGATAACACATCTCATAATTAAGCAACTAGAGATAGAGAACCTTAAGTTACATTAGGTTTGGTTAGGTTAGGTTAGGTTAGGTTAGATTAAGTTAGGTTAGGTTTAGTTTGTTAGGTTTTCTCTAGTTGTCCAATCATAAGGAGTGCCATCTCGAGTTGTCAGAACTGAGGTGCCTCCTCTCCAGTTCAACCAATGTGACATATAAAATATGTTGCATGGATAAAATAAATATGTTCTTTATAATACCATTTTCATTACTCGTTTTTGCACGATGCTGCAAAGGGGAAAAGAGACCCGAAAAGCTTGGTATATCAAGAATTTTTTTGAAATCACTGATCACTCAAGCATCTGCTATTCCTACATGGTGGACCCATCCTGATGCCGGTGGAGGAGCCAAGAATGAATGTGCTATCAAGTATTCGAACCTTTTATCATCCATCGACTGTGCCCTGAGCGCTCTGTTCCTTTGAAACAAAGAGAGAGAGAGAGAGAGAGAGAGAGAGGAGAGAGAGGAGAGAGAGAGAGAGAGAGAGAGAGGAGGAGAGAGGAGAGAGAGAGGAGAGAGAGGAGAGAGAGAGAGAGAGAGAGAGAGAGAGAGAGAGAGAGAGGAGAGAGGCAGATTACAATTTGTGGCAGATATGACCGAGTTGGTAACTTGTGCGACTTTGATTCGTCAAGTTGTCGGATCGATGCCCACCACGGTCTGAGTTAGAAGGGGCATTCACTCAGGGTAACGGTCGCACTGCCAAAACAATTGTCCTTAATAAGAAGGAACCGTCTTAACCCTTGATGAAAAGGGAGTCCGAGACGTAAAACCGGATCAGAGCAGATGCAATTGCATAAATGCAGCTGTTGAGAGAAAGTTTGGCGTTACAAAGTCGAAAATCAAGCTTTTGACATCTTGGCTGAAGGAGTGGAATTTGTTAGAAGAGAATGATGTGCATTCGCAAAGCAGAGGAGGCGTCAACGAAATTTTTAAGCTTCTTCACTCGTCAAGATGGGCTCTGCATCTGACACAATGCATCTATTCTATTTGAGGTGATTGGAATTGCCTGCAATCAAAAAGATTTACTCCTTTTCATTAATAGCTACTCCAGAAGTTTTAAAGCTGTGTTGCAGTACCCAGATCCTGTTACTCTGAAACTTAAGATGCTATTGGTCCAAACGAAGAATTTTTCACTTGTGCAGAGGTGAAATCAGTCTTTCTCCTACAGTTGTGACGAAAAGCTACGATACCAAAGACAATTTTCAGCAGTAAAAGCAGATTTCATGGTCTTCAGAATCATATAGTAAGCCTTCATCCCTTTTTCGCAAGCGGTTCTAACAAACCAACAGTCTTTCCCCTGTTCTATTACATAGTTTTTGTAACATTTGCAATACTTCCTGCATGATTTTGTAATGTTGTTTTAGCTCTCCTAGGAGCGCTTTTTCTGTTGTAACAGAAGTTATTATATCCCTTTACCCACCGTTCACTTCAACTCAGTTTATTGGGGATCAACTTCCAAATAATGAAGGAATCACCAGCTTCAATGGTTTCATGACAGGCATTTGCCAGGATTTGTTCAACAACACAATTCGTTCCACTGTCTTTGGAATCTGTAGGAACAAACAATGCTTGAAAAGCAACGAAAGTCAATATTGAAAATAAAAAATATTTACATGCATGAATTTATCCACAGCCCCTTAGCAAAATGTTATTTACTACCCTGTGTTTATTTTTCTATCTTAAAAAAAAAGAATAAAATCCTCCATGTGTCGTAAGCTGGTATTGACCTCTTCATCGCCAATTAATAACTTTGACACCTTTTTCACTTACTCGGTCTCAGCGTAGTGATTCAGTAAACAAAATTATTTTGGGTGTGATTTCTAACGGGTCAGCCGTAATTTTTGCTCCTAGTATGAACACATCCTCCAATATATGCACATGTGTGAGAGAGATAGTTTTGTTTTTTTCAAACTATCATGTCTCAGAATTTTGAGATAGAATAGTACCAGATACATTTCGTGACCATATATATTTTACATATCGGTATCTGCTACCATAAAGTTTTGACATTTCTTGGGAGAACGCTAAACATATTTATCAAAATTTCTAATAAGTAGTATATCCATGTGTGCACCCAGTTCTTATCTCAGAGATGGTATGCTCCTTTTCACGCTACCTTTCAAATAAATCTAAGATATTATCTGAACATCCTAACCCTATCAAAGCAAAGTTCTTTGCTTACTAAACTGTACCCGTATATTGCAAAATGTTTTGCTGTGTTACATAGTTCTTCGACATTATCTCCGTTAAAATCATAAAACGCTTCTCAGGCAATAGCTGCAGATCAAAGTGGTGTTACATCAGTCAGATCCTAAATTGCATATTATGGATATATTTCTTTTCTCAAAAGATAGACTTTGAAATCCACTCAAACACCTCCTCCACTTCCTATAATGGAATATTATAAAAGAAAATCTATCAACATTTCTCAAGCACTATGGTCGATTCCTTTTTCCTGAATTAATTGCACTTTTAACTGAATCAATACATATATGGGCTTTCATTATTTTGATATAATATTCATTAACATTATAATCTATTTATACAGAATTAGCTAAAAATAACGGGCAAGATAGGTCTAATTCACTACTATATGCGGAATAACACAAATATCTATATAAAAATCATTAGCTATACAAAGATTTAAACCTATTTCTTCTCTTCCTAAAAACGAAAGATTATTCATAAGTGATATAAGAAGTAGCTCTGAGTTACCTTTGTTCTAAAATGAAGTCTTTTCTCATGGAAGTAATTTATTTGAGAGATCGGATTTCTATATATATATATATATATATATATATATATATATATATATATATATATATATATATATATATATAAATATATATATATATATATATATATATATATATATATTGCAACTAACGAAATTTACCCTTTTAATTCTATCAACATATTAGAAATCCATATAGCCTCTAACTTGTCTTGGAGGAATCACATAATCCCAATTTCTAAATCTGCACCCAATTAATTGGGAACTCTATTTCGTTTTCGTCATTACTTTAACTCTTTACTTTTATATAAAATCTGTAAATTTTTTATCCGTCCCTGCTTAGAATACTGCTCGCACATCTGGGGTGCTTCTTCTTATACTTATCTCCTTGATAGGTTTTAATCTAAGGCAGTCAGACTCATTAATGATCCTTTTCTTACTTCTAATCTGGATTTTCTTACTCTTCGCAGTTAGGTATCATCCCTTTCTTTCTTCTATCGCTACTACTTCCATCGCTGCTCTGATAAGTTGATGAGCAGCATCCCTCCCTCACTGTCGAGGTCGCGTAACATTCGCCAAGTGGCCTCGTCTCACAGATACCTCCCGACTCTGGAACTTTCTCCCTCCTTCTGTCCTTCCTATTTCTCAAAACCTTTTCCATCAAAAAGCAGATCTACCATCATCTCAGGGCCTAATCCTATCACATCTCTATGTCCTCAGTACTTTGATTATTCTTTCAGTTTGTCCTTTTCCTTCGTTTATCATTAACTCATCTCTGCCTTGTCTGTACCCTTTTTCTTATCTTTTGTCTTAATGTTTTCTTCGTGTCCGGGTCTTTTTTGATGAGGGCAGTTTTTTTTTTTTTGCCTGTTCCGGTGTCACAATCATAAAAATAATATATTGTCTGTTCAGGATATGAAAAAAAGCAAGCCAAATTTCATATATATTATATTATATGCAGGATATGCTTTTCAAATGTGTGATAAGGTTTCAAGAGTAATCTCTTATCCACGCATAAGTCTATGAATATTTGCGTCAAAGTTTTTAACAAATGATTTACTTATTATGATTTTGCTATAAAAATCTATAAGTAAGAAGGCACATGTATGCACACAAGAATGCATTCATACACAAAGTACACACACATCCACTCACACACAAACATACAAACACACAAAATCAAATTTTAAGTTAGGATGTGTGATACGAGAAAAGAGATGAATTGAGTAACTGAATATTACTCATATGAAGATATAGAAATAATGTGTGAAGTTTAAATAAAATCTTTTTAATCTCTCTTTTTTTCTTCTCTCTATAATCTGTGAAAGGGAATGCATCAAAATGAGGCCATCTCTGTCCCTAAGCCCTCCATCTAATGGTCGGGGGAGGGGTGGTAGAGGATTTCCGGGGGATGTAGGATGAGGAGGAGTGGCTGTTTGAAGATTGAAGCAAAAATTCAAGAAATTGGAGACACTGCTAAAAAACCTTGATGATAAAATTCGGAATATGGATAGAGAAATGAAAGAGAATGAAACACTCAGAGAAGAAATAAGATTTTTGGAGGAAGCAAATTAAGCACAAGGGCAAGAGATAAAAGAACTAGAATAACGATTAAAGAAGCTGGAAGGGGAAAAGAGTGAACTAGAAACAAGAATGTCTAAGCAAGAAGATAACAACAAACAGCTGAATGACAACATGAACGAAGTAAATGTTAGTTCACTGCTCTCTTCTGAGAGAGACAAGATTGCAGCTTGGAATGTCCAGCTAAAGGAAAACATCGAACTGTTTAGAAAAGAGTTTCAGGAGCTTGATACGGAACATGATACCATGAAAACTTCTTTTGCTGATGCATCAAAGGGGAATGTGGTAGTAAAAGAGGCTGTGAAGGCGGTGACACTGTAAAACATACAAACAGTTGACTATAAAGAACGGTAATAGAAGATATGAAAGACGTTGTGACGGAAAGGGCTAATCCACTGATTAAACAGGCACTTAATAAAGAGAAGACAGTGGTAATCTCAGGCATATGCGAATCCCAGAAGCCAACATGGCAGGGGAGACTTGAAGAAAATAAAGATGGGATATAGACCTGATAAGGAAGCTTGGAGTAGTATGTGGGCCTGAGGATATTGTAAACATTCACCAACTACGTAAATATTCTAGGGAGGAAAGCAAAGACCAGAAAAAGTAATCTTTGAGAGAGGGGACACATGTAGAGAAATATTGATAAGGAAAAAAGCCTAAAAGACTTTCAAGAATTCAAAACAGTGGTCATTAGACGATACAGAACACAAGAAGAGATGGAAAGGATAAAAAATTTGTTGCAGGAGGCTAGAAGGTTAAATGAGGAAAGAAATGGAGAGAAGAAAAATTTTCAGTACACTTCCAGACAAAGGGGACATAAAGAAGATAATGATAGAAGATCAAGGGATGGGACCTCATTAAGATTGCTATACACAAATGTTAATGGATTAGCTTGTAAGGCAGTAGAATTAAAAGATAGGATTCACAACAGTAAGGCAGATATAGTAGCAGTTACAGAGACGAAGCTGAGTGAGATAAAGAATGTCACAGTTTTTCCTAAGGGCTTCAGAATATTAAGGGTTGGAAAATCTGACAGGATTGGTGGAAGGATAGCACTGCTTATAAGTGAAAGTTTTCATGTTGAAGAAATAAACATTGCCATAGAAAGTGAGTTCAAGGAATTTCCTGTTGCTTGCATAAATACTGTGTCAGAGAAAATTTTAATAACTGTTGTATAAAACCCACCAAGGAACCAACATAGTCTGGAAGTTTATGAGGAAAGCCAAATAGGTACTAATGAAGTCATAAACTCAGTTTTTAACATTGCACGTGAGAGAAAATGTAGGACTTTAATTATGGGAGATTATATTCATAGAGAGATAGATTGGATAAATCTTGACCCACACAGTGGTGAGGACTCATTCAGGGCAATATTCCTAGATTGCGTACAAGGGAATTTCCTACACCAACATGTACTAGAACCAATGAGGACCAGGGGTGGGGATGAACCATCGCTAAATGATCTAGTATTCATAGATAACGTGTTGGATATTGAAAATATTGAGTATGAACCACCAGTTGGAAAGAGACACCACTGTGTGTTGTTGATGGAGTATATCATTGAAGATGTCCTGCCTGAGAGCAGAGGCACTGAGGACATAAGGAGGAACTATCCGAAAGGAGATTGCATCAAAATGAATGAGCTTTTTGCTGTTATTGACTGAAGGACCTTATTTAACAACATATCTGTACAAGAAATGCACGATATCTTTTGTGAGAAATATGGGAAGATAGTAGACTACTGCATACCTGTCACCAAAATAGGGTTAATTCATGCCAGAGAGAAATGGCTCAATAATGAGTGTAAGAGAGCTAAGGAGTGGAGAGACAAATGCTGGAAAAGGTATAGGAGGAGAAAAAACATAAATGCCTGGCAGACTTTCAAAAGAGCAAGAAATTTTTACCTAAGTAAAAGAAGAGGCAGGGGATGGGACCACATTAAGATTATTATAAACAAATGGTGATGGATTAGCTGGTAAAGCAGAAGAAATAAAAGATAGAGTTCAAACAGTAAGGCAGATATAGTAGCAGTTACAGAGACTAAGCTGAGTGAGACAAAGAGTGCCACAGTATTTCCTAAGGGCTTTAGATATTAAGAGTTAAATTATCTGAGAGAACTAGTGAAGGGATAGCACTGCTTATAAGAGAAAGATTTCATGTTGAAGAAATTGACTTTGCTATAGAAAGTGAGTTCAAGGAATTGTTTATTGCTCACATAAATACTGTGTCAGAGAACATTATAATAACTGTTGTATATAACCCACCAAGGAACAAACATAGGCTAGAAGTTTATTAGAAAAGCCATATAGGTACTATTGAAGTCATAAACTCAGTTGTTAACCTTGCACTTGAGAGAAAATTTAGGACTTTGATTATGGAAGATTATATTCATAGATAGATTGGATAAATATTGACCCGCACATTGGTGAGGACTCATTTGGGGCAAGATTCCTATATTGCGTACAAGGGATTCTCCTACACCAACATGTTCTAGAACCAACGAGGGCCAGGGGTGAGGATGAGCCATCGCTACCTGATCTAGTATTAACAGATAACGTGTTGGATATTGAAACTATTTAGTAGGAACTACCAGTTGGAGAGAGAGACAACTGTATAATATTGATGGAGTATATCATTGAAGATGTTCTGCCTGAGAGCAGAGGCACTGAGGACATGAGGAGGAACTATCCGAAAGATTATATCAAAATAAATGAGCTTTTTCCATTTATCGATTGGAAGACCTTATTTAACAACAAATCTGTACAAGAAATGTATGACATCTTTTGTGAGAAATATGGGAAGATAGTAGATTGCTGCATACCTGTCACCAAAATAGGATTAATTCATGCAAGAGAGAAATGGCTTAATAATGAGTGTAAGAGAACTAAGGAGTGGAGAGACAAATGCTGGAAAAGGCATAGGAGGAGAAAAAGCATAAATGCCTGGCAGACTTACAAAATAGCAAGAAATTATTACCTAAGTAATAGAAGAGAGGCATAAATAGACTATGAAAATTATATCATTAGGAAGGCTAAAGAAAATCCCAAGCATTTCCACAGCTTCATCAGAGGAAAACTGAAGGTAAAAGAACAGGTTTTAAAGCTTAAGAGAGAGGATGGGAGCTTCACTTAGACGGATGAAGAGATCTGCGAAGGCTTGAAGAAAGAGTTTCAGTCAGTATTTACAGTAGAAAATACCCACCTCATCAGACTGAAGAGAAAGAATATCATAGGCCTGTAATAGAGAACATTATCTCTCCAGCAACAGAGGTATGCAAAGCTTTGATGGAGTTAGATGTCAATAAAGCTACAGGTCCTGATGATATATCCCCTTATGTACTTAAGAAATGTGCTAATTCACTGTCAGAGGCAATATGTATTATATTTAAAAAGTCGTTTAAGTCAGGGGAGATTAGAAGATGTTAGAAACAAGCGAATATGAAACATATTTACAAAAAAAGAAAGGAGGAATACGGCTATAAGCCTGTCTCCTTGTCCATCATAGTTTGCAAAGTTATGGAAAAACTACTAAGCTAAAATATTTCTCTTCACTTGGAATCCTTCAACTTTTGTCAGTGAGACAACATGGCTTAAGAGAAGGTAGATCAACAGTAAGAAACTTATATTATGATGTGGTAAGCTGAATCTTACTGGAAATAGAAG
>JAXCGZ010000508.1:0-2500 GCA_037179515.1 Halocaridina rubra | reverse complement strand
AAGGAAAACTACAGACAGAAAAAAGAACCAAGTGTAGAGGACCTAGAGATATAGAGGACTAGGCATTGAAATGATAGACCATAAGAATTAGGAAAGACAGAAGGAGGAAGATACTTCCAGGGTCTGGAAGTAGTTGGGAAGAAGCAGTCGCTACACCGACCAATCTGCGAGCTGCAAATCTCCACACAGTACCTGTGAGATTAGGCCTCTTGGCAAGAATTACGCGGACTTGGCAGTGGGGGAGGGATGCAACTCCCCAACTCATCAGATCAGTGATGGATGTAGTAGCGACAGAAAAGAGAAAGGGAAGATACCTTATGCCTAAGAGAGGTAGAATCCAGATTTGATATAAGAAAACGATCATTAATTAGTCTGACTGCCTTAGATTCAACCCTAGTAAGGAGATAAGTATAAGAAGAAGCACCCAAGATGTATGAGCAATATTCTAAGCAGAGACGGATACGACCTTTATAAGTTTTAAGTAACTGTAAAGAGGAAAAGTAATGACTAGAACTAAACAAAGCCCCGATTTTATTGCATGAAGATTTAGAGATTTGGATTATGTGATTGCTCCAAGACAAGTTAGAGGCTATATGGATTCCTAATATATTGATAGAATTAAGAGTGTAAATTTCGATAGTTTCGAAGACAATTGGGTTATCAGGAGGAGAAGAAGGTAAAGAGACAGCCAGAAACTGT
Organism: Halocaridina rubra; assembly: GCA_037179515.1. Taxonomy (NCBI): domain Eukaryota; kingdom Metazoa; phylum Arthropoda; class Malacostraca; order Decapoda; family Atyidae; genus Halocaridina; species Halocaridina rubra. The sequence continues at coordinate 1,801 of JAXCGZ010000508.1, read as the reverse complement.
GTCTTGGAGGCATTGAATTTAACTAAATTTTGAGTGCCCCACTCAGATAACCTATGCAAATCTGAGATGAGAGTAGAAGAAAGAGTTATACGAGACTGATTACGAGTAGCAGATGAAGGATGAGAAGAAAAGGCAGAGGATGAGTGAACTGTAGAATCATCAGCAAAGGCATGGAGAAGATCATTGATGAAGAGAGGGAACAGAGTAGGTGAAATACAGAGCCCTGTGGAATGCCACTAGTAAGAGAGAAAAGGAAAGATGTCGCACCATCAACTAATGCAGATATAAAACGTCCAGTTAGAAAACTGGAGATCAGAGAACAGAAAGAAGGGGTAAAGCCATAGGCAGGGTGTTTGACCAACAGAGCCTTGTGCCAGACTCTGTCAAAAGCCTTAGCGATATCTAGGGATACGACAAAGGATTCCCCATAGTTCCTCAGAGAAGATGACCATACATGAGTAGGATAGGACAGGAGATCACACGTGAATCTTGCCTTGCAGAAGCCGTACTAGTGATCAGAGATAAATGAGTTAGATTCAAGGCGTTTCTAGAAGTGAACATTAAGCAAGTTTTTAAAAACTATAGCAATAGAGGAGATTATGGCAAAGGTCGGTAGTTAGAAGGAATAGCGCGGTCACCCTTTTTAAGAACAAGTTGAACTTGAGCATGTATGTCTGCGTGTATAAATAAATACATACATGCAAATATAAGCTCATATATATATATATATATATATATATATATATATATATATATATATATATATATATATATATATATATATATATATATATATATATATATATATATATATATATATATATATATATATATATATATATATATATATCGATGTTAAGTCTTCCTTCATTTACAGTTATTTATGCCTACATCAACACTAAATATTCTTGGATATTCATTACACACCTCTTATTATCCCTTCACATCTGACAAGTCATTACACTCTCCATCTCTATTTCTTTTTACTTAGCGTATTCTTCGTGCCCAGGCTCGGTGGGGGATGTTTTATTTTATATTATTTTTTGGCCCTTCCTGGTGTCACAATCATAAAAAAAAAAATGTCTATCTACATATATATATATATATATATATATATATATATATATATATATATATATATATATATATATATATATATATATATATATATATATATATATATATATATACTATATGTAACTGCGTATATGTTTTGAATTATTACACACTTACATTCTATTCGGTGAAGGGTATTGTTGGTATGAGGATATAAAGTAGCGAAGTGAAACCTAGCCATTATTCCCTCTAGACCGCAATCATTAATAATCCAAATGATGCTTAATGGAAAATATGTTCAAAGATTCTATGATGAAAATGATACATCAGGACTTAGCGAGGAACTTTCTCCGCTGAGAGAGACCATCCAAAAAAATACGAGAGCCTTTCTTTATTTTCTTTAAAGGGATCTTGAGAAAAATAACAAAACTTTTTCATGAATATATTAGCAGTTGGAAAGACTCTTGACGCTGCAAGAAAGGACAGTTTCAAATATTCTTAGAGCATGTCCGAGGTAAGCTTAAGAAGAAAATAGTCCATGAAATATTTATTTATATATAATTAATTTATGATATCACTTTCTACAAATGACAGAGTGTGTTATTCTATTTGTGTTTATACAGATAAATGCAAGAGATCATATCATCCGATATTTTTATCCGATATTTTCATTACAACAGTATTTAGCTGCCTAGAGAATTTCAAAACTATTGAAACGTTTTCTATCGCATATCATATTTGCACT
>JAXCGZ010000507.1:50000-61545 GCA_037179515.1 Halocaridina rubra | reverse complement strand
TATATATATATGTCCGTGTGTGTGTGTATATGTGCGTGTGAGTGTTTGTGTGCGTGTGTGTGTATGTGCATGTGTTTGTGTGTATGTGTAATTTTTTTTATAGCATACTTCTTTTTGTGTTCACTACTCCTGTGCTTAATCATCTTCCAGATGCAATATATTACGGATATATAATATAATATAAAGAATAATTGTTAGAACCAGCTCCCATTGTAACTATGGAGAGATGTAATTATTGTAAGTGCTTGCTTGCATGTCCAAACGCGTGCGTGAGTATATATGCTATATGTGTGTGCATGTGTGTGTGTGTGTGAGTGCATGTTTTTGAGAAAGTGTTGGAGCTTAAAAGTTGAGATGAGAGGTACTGACATGAAATTCATGCCGCGTAACTTACAGACGGCCATTACCATTTTGAACTGTCGTCATAGACTTTAATTTTCCTGGGTGCCAGCCTGCCAGGGTTCATATTCTCTTCCTTGCAGCGGAACCTGAAATGAGCAGGAATTTCCTGGGCATTCGACCGCTATTTGACTTCAACATAAAGTTTTAATGATCTCACTTCGTTCAATGATACAGATATTCCCAACACCCAAATTTCTCGTTTTGACATCTAATGCACTCGCCTTTAGTATGTGTGTGTGTGTGTGTGTGTGTGTGTGTGTGTGTGTGTGTGTGTGTGTGTGTGTGTGTGTGTGTGTGTGTGATTACCTAATTGTGATTACCTAATTGTGTTTACGGGAAAGAGCCCAAAGCTCGTATCTTCCCGTCTCCTGATCGGTTCCATTTTATACTTAGTGATACTTATCATACTTGTCCTTAAAACTATGGATTGAGATAGCATTAACTACCTCCTCGCTTAGCGAATTCCAATTATCAACTACTCTTACACTGAAAAAGTATTTCCTTACATCCTGCGAAGAAGTTTTCTTACGAAGCTTCAAACTATGACCTCTAGTTCTAGAGCCAGCCATATCAAAATATCGATCCCTATCCACTCTATCATAACCATGAAGGAATTTAAAGACTGTCACCATATCCCCCCTCACTCTTCTAGCTTCGAGTGATGGTAAGTCTAATTCCCTCAGCCTCTCATCATAACTGAGATTGCGTATTTCTGGCACCAGTTTCGTGGCATGTCTTTGAACTTTTTCAAGCTTAGCTATGTGCTTTTTCAAGTGCGGATTCCAAAAGGGGGCTGCATATTCGAGTTTTGGCCTCACATAGGTTACATAAATATTTCTGAACATTTCCTTGTCCATGTGCCTGAAGGCTACCCTTACATTTGATAAGAGTGCATATGCTGCCCTTACTATGCCATTTATATGTATTTCTGGAGACAAATCTGCCAGTATGTTTACTCCTAGATCTCTCTCATTTTCTGTCTCTTGAAGTTGTACTCCAGCCACCGAGTAGTCAAGCTTGGGCCTTCTTGCACTTGTACCCAATCTCATTACCTTACATTTTGAAGTATTGAATTTCATTAGCCACTTTTCTGACCACTCATGCAGATTATTTAGATCCTCCTGAAGTTCTCTACCATTGTTCTCGTTTTTTATTTTCTTCACAATCTTTGCATCATCTGCAAACATATTCATGAATGAATTTACAGACTCTGGTAGGTCATTTACATATACAAGGAACAAAAGTGGCCCTAAAACTGAACCCTGTGGAACTCCACTACTAACTCTTCTCCATTCAGACACTGAGTGTCTTACTCTAACCCTCTGTTCCCTTCCTTCTAAGTAAGTTTTTATCCATTCCAAAACATTTCCACCTATTCTAGCCATTGATTGCAGCTTCCTAATAAGTCTCCCATGTGGAACAGTGTCAAACGCTCTCTGGAAGTCTAGGAATATGCAATCTGCCCAGCCCTCTCTTTCCTGTAAGATTTGGCTTACCTCATCATAAAATTCTAATAAGTTTGTTACTGTTGATCTACCTTCTCTGAAGCCATGTTGCCTCACTGACAAAAAGTTGAAGGATTCCAAGTGAAGAGAGATATGTGTGTGTATGTGTGTATGTGTGTTTGTGTGTATATGTATGTGTGTGTGCGTGTTCGAGTGTGTGTGTTTAGTGAGAGCGTGCCAGAGTGCCAGAGTAAGTGTGTCTTAAGTGTGTGTGAATAAGTGTGCTCAGGAAAGAGTGTATAAGTAACTTATGTGTGTATAAGTAAGTTAAGTATGTGTGCGTGTTTGTATATATATATATACAATGATATCTTCATATTCTTGACTTTTAAATGAAATTTGGGTCTTCTGTTGGTAGCAACATTTAATTAGAAAACAATATGAAATAACCAAATCTTTAACTATCATAAAAAACATTTATTGCTATTTTTCTCTTCAAACGCTAAAAAGAATAACTTTATAGGAAGTGATTTAGTAAGGAAAAAATAAAGAGGATAAAACTTTTATCATAAAATAAAATAATGAAACAAAAATTCCTTAAAAGGTTACACAGAATAACTTAAACCGAACCTCCGAAAATTCCCACAAATATAAATATACATAGAAATGCATACACACCTATTTACATTCATTAACAGAGCATGTGCCAGCCCGCCATGGCCAGGTACTAATGCACACAACTTTGATTCGTCAGGTCGCCGGTTCGAGATCCGCAACGTTTTGAGCTTAGATAGGGTAATTACTTAGGGTAATGGTCACACTGCCAAAACCAAAGTCCTTTGAAAGAAGGCACCGTCCCAGTTCTTAACAGAAAAGGGAGCCTGTAACGCAAACCGAATCATTCTCTTAACAGAATACACCGCTAATATTTCATAAGCAAATTCTCATCACGAGGCCCATTATATCATATCAGTTCTCAAGTGTTCATAATATTTTTTTTCAAGGTCTTTCTAGGAATCCAGTATATAATGTTCATAGTTACTCTATGTCGATTGTGAGCGCATTAAAGACGTAATTCTTATAACAACTCCCTTCCTCTTTCACCCAGCCCTCACCTCTAGATAGGTGTCTGAGATCTCACCACCGCCCTACTACCCACCAAATGCTCAAGGAGTGGATAGAGACCATCCACAAGAGGATTTAAAGTCACGTGACTCGTGTACAAATCCGACTCCATGTCAGGGGCTCTTTCAGGTAGTATGTGTTTTGCAATGTAAGAGTAATCTATAAATGTATTTTCATAGCACAGAAATCAGGACTTGAACAAAATAAAGTGCGAAATCCTTCGTATACAAATCATACATATTCACGTGCACATATACACACACATTAAAACACTCATGCACGCACACACACACAAACACAAACTTATATAGAAAAAGCATGAAAACATAAAGCAGCATATATATAAATGTCAAGCGCCATTTTCTTATGTAATTACGGATCATATACTTGTATTAAAACATCGATGTCCATGAAAAAGATAAATTTTTGTAATGTCTGTGACTTTTCTTGCCACGAACCAAAGTTTTCGAACGGCTGACACTGTCAACAAATCAGATCATTAGAATAGCATTAGAGGTGTTTTTAGATTCGTATTTGAAATGGAATTTCATAAAATAAGGCTTTTGATGACTTCACTATTGACTTGAGGGCAGACATGCCTGGTGGTAGTAGTGGTTCTACCCTTAACCTTGCACCTTCCAATATATCTGTCTCTTTCACTCTTCACTATTCTAACATTCGTGGGTTGAACTCTAATCTTTCGTCTGTGGAACAGCACTTGAGTACTTCCCTACATAACCTGTTCCTCCTATCTGAAACCCAGATGTCTATACATGCTTCCACTGACCCATCTAAAATCTCTCATTATAATCTGTATAGTCATTTTCGTTCCAATAGTGGGGTCTGTGCCTATTGCAAGTTAACACTCATATTGTGAGGCTCAAGGACCTTGAATTTCCTGACTTAAATGTTCTCTGGCAAAAAATCTATCTCTCCACTACCACTATTTTCCATTGCCTCTGCTACTGTTCTCCAAACTCCACCGAGTTTATGTCTTTCTTTGAATTTCTGTCCTTGTGACATGAGTACTTGCTATCTACTCACCCACATGCTGAAGTTCTCTACAATGGAGACTTCAATGTACACCACAGTGAGGGGCTTAATTCTTCTCATACTGATGTTGAAGGAAGTAAGGCCCTTTCTTTCTCTATTACTCACGATCTGGAGAAAATTATCAAACTTTCTACTCGTGTTCCTGATTGTCACGAACATGCAGCAAACACTCTTGAACTATTTCATATTTTTATCCCTTCAAACTACTATTATTCTCTGCATTTCCCTCTTGGGAAATCTTACCACTCTATGATCTCAGTCTCTTCCATTTTCGCTCTCCCTCCACCAATCCCTCCTACTCAGCACTGCCTTTGGCACTTTGAGAGAACCCAACATGGAAATTTGCGTAACTTCTTCCTTGACTTCCCATGGGATGACTACTGCTTTCAGTCCCGCAACCCTGATCAGGTAGCCCTAAAAGTTGCCGACATCATGACCGCGGGAATGGAGTCATACATCCCCTTCTACAAAAACTTTCTCTCCCCCTAAGCTTTGGTTTGACCGTGCCTGCTCCATGGCCATCAAGGACAGGAATCAGGCACACTGATCTTACCAAGCATCTTCTTCCAATTTAACTCGCCCTGCTTTTATTGTAGCTAAAAATCGCTGAACTGCTTAGATTTGAAGGTCTAAGGCTTCCTTGCTAAGAAGGAAAGTTGATGACCTTAACTCCTCTCCCACTGACAAATGCTTCTGGTCCTTAGCCAAAACCCTTTCCAAAAACTGCTGTAAATCAAGCTTTTCCCTTATCATTCGTTCTGATGGTTTTATAGCTTGCTCTCCCACTGACAAAGCCGTTCTCTTTGGCTCTCATTTTTCTACCAACTCTTCCATAAATGATTCCAATGCACCTGTTCCTCAATTTTTACCCCTCTCTAATCCTAGGCCCTCCCTCTTGGGAGTTCCTGCATAGCAATTATACGAATTAACTGCAGAAATATTGTAGCCATGTTGGTCTGACGGAAATATGGACAACTATATAAAAACTGATTGACAAGTTAATGGTTCATTATTCATTCGGAACTGGATCGTCATCATCTTCACCATCCCATATATCTTCAGCTGTTAATCAAGATCGCACTCATGAATTTTTAAATTCTTGTGAGGGAAACAAATGATAATTTCTATGTTGTAAACAGTCCTTTAGAGGAGAAAGATAAAGATATACAGGAATTGAAGAATAAGTTATTCTTAGCAGAGGAAAAAGTGAAAGCTTTAGAAGAAATACTACAAAACATTGTCGAAAAAGATGATCGAGAGAGAATGAATGGACCTACACAACTCAATCAAAAGAAGACTTTATTGATAGGAGATTCAGGTCTACAAGAAGTAAAATCCAGTGACCTTCACACAGACGTCATTGTAAGAACTATAAAGGAGGCTAACATGAATCTACTAAAATTCTGGATAACCGAGAAGCTAGCTTATGCTTTAAAACATTGTATTGTTTGTTGTGGGACTGAAGATATGCTTGATGACGTCACCATGGAATCACTTCTCGAGGATCTCGGCACCATTGTAGCAGAACTGAAACGTAAAAATGAGGAAATTGTTGTATATGTATGCAACCTTGCTCCAAGTTTGAATGAAAGTACATTTTCAGATGAAGTCATTCAGTATATTGATAAGTTGTTGAACTGGTGTAACGATAATGGTGTTAATTTCATTAAAACTGAAAACCAATTCAAATTTGGAATTGGTGAAGTATATATAAGTTGTTATGAGTGCAATGATGGAGTTGATTATGATAGTCTTTCTAGGGTTGGAGGCATTAGGTTGTTGGATGCCATTTCTTCAGTCTGTCAAAATAATTTTACTTGTTCAAAGTGGCAGGATGTAAAGAAAAATCTGTTTAGGGAAAGAAGTAATAGAATACCTTCAATAGTTGTACCTGAAGGGAGAGATGGTAACCATATGGAAACCTTTCAGGTCAGAAATAAAAATGGTAATCGAATTTATCAAAAAGTATAATCGCATAATGAATGTCAATAATCATAATAATCTGCTAAGAAAAAAAGGTTTTCCTAGTACTCATCCTAGTTTTAATAACCGTAGTAATGATGATAATCATAGTAATGGTAACACAGGTTATAGTCATGCAAACAACTGGGTGAATAGAAGGCAGTACGTGCAGAATTATCAGAATTTTAATAAGAATGACATAATGCATAAATGATGGTGCTACAATTGTGGTGAATATAACCATAGGCAGTCTAGTTGCAGGTATGATCACAAAGATAAAATGCAATAATTGCAATGAATATGGACCCAAGAATAGGTTATGTAACTATAAGTATAATAAGTATTAGGAAGAAGGCCAAGAAGACAGAGCCGATGATGATCAGAGTAAATTAAGCAACTTACTAAATATATATTATGTTAATGCTCAATCCCTTCTAGGACACAAAAATGAAATTGAACTTATGCTTGAGGAACGTAAAATTGACATTTTATGCATAAGTGAGACTTGGCTTTACCCTTATATTAATGATTCATTTATACATATTCCTTATTAAAATGTATATCGTGAAGATCAAGGTCGTGGTGGGGGATTTTGATTGTATATTAGAGGTTATCTGAAAGTATCAGAGATAAACAATGCACTTGATGAAATTGAAGGAGTTGCAGCAATGTGGGTGTCTATCCAACATCGTAAATTACCTTCTCTTATTGTTGGTATCTTTTATTGTCACCCAAAAGCCCCTGTTAGTACTTTCACTTATATTTCTGAGTCTTTTAAAACAATTATTTTACGATATAAACCTGTTTTTATATTTGGTGACTTTAATGATGATTTACTTAAGGATGATAATAAATAAGTAAACTTATAACTAGCTTTAAAATTGATCAGTTAATAAATAAACCGACGAGAATAACAGTAAACTCAATTTCTCTCATTGATCTCATGATAACAAATAATAAGTAAATGGTGGGCCATTTTGATGTCATACCAAGTCCAGTAGCAGACCATGAAGCAATTACATTATGTTTTGATATTAGTAAACCTAAGAGAGTACATGTCTTGAAAACCTTTAGATATCTAAAATATTATTCTCAGGAAATTTGTTGTAGTTTATTAATGAATGAGGTATTGACTTTGAATGGTATTATCAATACTGATGATGTAAATATACAAGGTAGTATCTTGACAGAAGTTATGGCTAAGTGTTTAGATAACTGTGCCCCATTGGTAACACGTGCAATAACCCGCCCTCCTGCACCATGGATATCGCAGGATATAAAACAGGTTTAAAAATTAGAGATACTTTGCAAAGAGATCTTAAATTAGATGAATTTAATGAAAGATTGACAAATAGTTATAAAGAGATAAAAAAAAGATGCAGAATTCCAAATAGACACCTCTAAGAAAGCTTACTTAGGGAAGAATTTCAAAACAAGAAAGATGATATATCTGCATCTTGGAAACTAGATAAGGGTATGTTTATAAATGGTAAAAACAATAAATTGCATCAGTCGGAAGATAAATGAGAATTATTGATCAAAGGAGAAAAATTTAATAATTTTTTTTCTGATGTAGGAAGAAAAACATACGAGAAAACCAAAGGAGAATTGGCCAAAAATAACATTATTGCCTTGAATAATAGACCAACAGTAAATCAAGGTCAAATAGCTAATTTTAAGCCATCCCCTGTCGACTGTGATACTGTAATCCTAACTATAAAGCATTAGAATGACTCCAAGGCTTGGGGGTCGGACGGTATTACATTGCGTTTTATTAGAGATTCTTTGTTTGTAATTGCTTTTTATCTTACAATTATTATCGATACTTCTATTATGACTTTTTCCTACCCAGACTTATGGAAACACCCTCACGTTGTCCCCGCATTCAAAGGTGGTGATAGTGATGATATTACAAATTACAGATCTATCTCTCTTCTACCCATGTTATCAAAAGTATTAGAGAAAATTATCGCAAGTCAGTTGATAGATTTCTTGGAGATAAATAAACTAATTTCTAACTGTCAGCACGGGTTCAGACCTAAACTATATACTGAAACAGCCCTCTTGAAAGTTACTGATAGAGTATTCAATATCATTGACAATAAAAAAGTATCTTTGCTCTTACTACTGGATTTATCTAAGGCCTCCGACAGTGTTAATTATGGTATTTTGTTAGATAAGTGTCAGGGACTCAACATCGTTCCAAGTTGGTTTGAAAACTACCTAAAAAATCGATCTCAGTCAGTTAGGATAAAAGATGTAGTTTCTTCCTCCAAAATTGTTTCATTTGGAGTACTACAGGGCTCCATTCTTGGGCCAATTTTATTTGTCATAAATGTGAATTATTTACCAAAATTTTTGCCTGTTTCATTATTCAAACAAGCCAAGATATATTTTCTGCAAAATGGTTTGCTTTTAAATGAAAGTAAGACTCAGTGTATCTTTATCGGCTCTCGCCAAAATATATCTCAAATAGATGCAAATATTACTTTAAATATCAGTGGCAATGTAATTCAGCCACTGAAAACAGTAAAGAATTGGGTGTTTATTTTGATCAGTATATGACTTTTGATAAACATATTGATGAAGTATATAAAAAAGTAATGGTAACTCTTATATATTTAAATAGAATTAAAGACTCGTTTGAACCCAATTCCCGTTTAATGGTGATAGAATCATTAGCTTTAAGTATTATTAATCATTGTTTTAAAGTTTGGGAATCAACCTACAATTCTCATTTAAGTCGTATGCAAAAGCTATAAAATTTTGCAGCTCGCGTGGCTAATGGTAATATCCGAAAATATGAACATGTTTCTCAATATTTAAAAGAATTGCAATTTCTAAAGATGAAAGATAAATATACTTTTGATATATGCATATTTGTTTTTAAGGTGTTGAGGAAATGCTTCCCGGAATGGCTGTATGTCTTTAATACTGTAGGTTCTGAATATGGCACAAACACTAGACTATCCAATAATTTAGTTGTACGGCGGGCTAACACAGACCTTGGATCCAGACAAATGCAAACTAGAGGTCCTTATCTATGGAATAATCTTCCTACAGCAATCATGGATGCCGCTTCATTGTCATCTTTTAAGGAAAAACTAAGGAGGCACCTTTTAAGCTATACATAGATTATTATAAATAACATTGCTTATATTTTAACCTTGATGATAATTTACACGATGATTATACTATGGCTTCTCATATCAATCTTTTATGATGTTCTTATATGTTTACAATTTCTAGTTTGTGTGATATTTTATAGTTTTTTTTTATCATATCCAATTCCATGTCGCAGTTTGAAATTTTATGATCTTAGGTGTCATACGTTTGTCCTTTAAATTGTTTTTATTTTTTTTTATAATTATTTTACCAAAAGTATTAACGTAAATGTATGAGTTTCAAGTTTATAAAATTATACATATATTTATAACGTTTTTAACACTTTCATTATTTTGAATCTTAAATGAATTGATCTTACTTCAAGTCTTAATGTCTTAGTTTTATGCAGTTCATTTTAGTTTATTAAAATGACTGTTCACTAGAATGTATTTGTTTTTATTATAGTATATTTTTTATATCTATCTTAACTTGTTATATTGAAATGTAAGGTAACGATAAAATAATGGAATCTTACTAATGAATATGTATTGATGGTTGTTTTAGCTAGCGTCTGCTTTTACCTTTAATAGTCTGTCTGTATATATTAAAATTTCTGTAAGAATAACCAATGTATTATTGGAAATAAATTATTATTATTATTGTTATTATTATTATTATTATTATTATTATTCTTATTATTATTATTATTATTATTATTATTATTATTATTATTATTATTATTATTATTATTATTATTATTATTATTATTATTATTATTATTATTATTATTATCATTATTATTATTATTATTATTATTATTATTATTACTATTATTATTATTTCACACAAAGTTCATAAGGTTCTTTACTCGATAAGACGAACAAGGCACCTGGTCCCGATGGTATCCCTGCAAGGTTCCTTAAGTAGTTTGCAGATAAATTTGCTTCTGTGCTTGGCCGTCTTTTTTGTCTCATTCTGTCATCCAGTATATATCCCTCATCTTGGAAGCATGCTCTAGTTCAACCTGTTCCAAAGAAGGGTGACTGCTCTATTCCTTCAAACTACCACCCAATTTCCCTAACCTCTATTGCTAAAGTTTTCGAAACTTAGGTCAATGCTCACTTTTTGAAACGCCTTGAAAATAACTCACTTATCTCCAATCACAAGTATGGCTTACGCAAGGCTAGATCCACTGGTGACCTCTTGTCATATCTTACTCATGTATGGTCATGTTCTCTGAGGAACTATGGGGAATCTTTTGTCATAGCCTTGATATCTCTAAGGCTTTTGACAGTCTTGCGCAAGGCTCTGTTGGCCAAACTCCCTGCCTGTGGCTTTGCCCCTTCTTTCTGTTCTCTGATTTCCAGTTTTCTTTCTGACCGTTTTATATCTGCAGTTGTTGAAAGTGCAACATCTAGCCCTTTTTCTGTTACCAGTGGTGTTCCACAGAGCTCTGTTCTTTCACCTACTCAGTTCCGTTTCTTCATGAGTGATCTCCTACAATCCCCATATTTCTCTCCTCTTCATGACTTTGCTGATGATTCAACTCTTCAATTTTCCTATGCCTTTTATTCACAACCTTCATCTGCTACTCGTAATCAGTCTCATATCACTCTTTCTTCTACTCTCAATTCCAATTTGTAGAGAGTATCTGAATGGGGCACCCAAAATTCAGCCAAATTCAATGCCTCCAACAACTACAGATTTAAAACGGTCAGTAAGAAAACTGGAAATTAGAGAACAAAAAGAATGGGCAAAGCCATAGGCAAAAAGTTTGGCCAACAGAGCCTTGTGCCAGACTCTGTCAAAAGCCTTAGAGATATCAAGGGCGACGACAAAGGATTCCCTATAGTTCCTCAGAGAAGATGACTGTACATGAGTAAGATAGGACAGGAGATCATCAGTGGATCTTGCCTTGCGGAAGCCGTACTGGTGATAGGAGATAAGTGAGTTAGATTCAAGGTGTTTCAAGAAGTGAGAATTGAGGAAAGTCTCGAGAATTTTAGCAATAGAGGAGGTTAGGGCAATAGGTCGGTAGTTTGAAGGAATAGAGCAGTCACCCTTCTTAGGAACAGGTTGAACTAGCTCATGCTTCCAAGATGAAGGATAGATACTGGTTGACAGAATGAGGTGAAAAAGACAGCAAAGCACGGGAGCCAGTACATCTAAAACTCCTTAAGGAATTTTGCAGGGATACCATCGGGACCAGATCTCTTGTTCGTCTTTAGCGAATGAAGAGCCTTATGAACTTTGCGTGAAGAAAGGATAAGGGAGGGCATAGGGTTAGAGAGGGGTAAAGACTGAGGAACAGGTGCTCTGGAATCGTTTATAGAAGAGTTGGCAGAAAAATGAGAGCCAAAGAGAGTGGCTTTGTCAATGGGAGAGCAAGCTATAGAGCCATCAGAATGAATGAGAGAGGGAAAGCTTGAGTTACAAAAGTTTTTGGAGAGGTT
>JAXCGZ010000507.1:35000-40000 GCA_037179515.1 Halocaridina rubra | reverse complement strand
ACGTTTCCTCACTGCAGTTACTTAAAATTTACAAAGGTCTTATCCACCCCTGCTTAGAATACTGCTCACACATCTGGGGTGCTTCTTCCTTTACTTATCTTCTTGATATGGTTGAATCTAAGGCAGTCAGACTCATTAATGATCCTTCTCTTACTTCTAACCTGGATTCTCTCTCTCTTCGCCGTAAGGTATCTTCCCTTTCGCTTTTCTATCGCTACTACTTCCATCGCTGCTCTGATGAGTTGGCGAGTTGTATCCCTCCTCCAATGCCGAGGCCGCGTAACACTCGCCAAACGGCCTCAACTCACAGGTACTGTGTCGAGATTTGTAGCTCGCGGATTGGTCGGTGCAGTGACTGCTTCTTCCCATTTACCTCCAGACTCTGGAACTCTCTTCCTCCTTCTGTCTTTCCTAGTTCTTATAACCTTTCATCCTTCGAAAAGCAGATCTATCGTCATCTCAGAGCCTATTCCTCCATATCTCTGGGTCATCTTTACTTTGACAGTTTTTTCTGTCTGTCGTTTTACTTTGTGTGACATTACCTCATCTCTGCCTTGCCCTTAACCTTTTTCTTTTCCTTCGTCTTGGTATTTTCTCGTGCCCGGGCCTTTGCTGATGAGGACAGTTTCTGCCTGTCCCTGTGTCACACTCTTAAAAAAAAAAAATATACATATATATATATATATATATATATATATATATATATATATATATATATATATATATATATATATATATATATATATATATATATATATATCTAAGTAGTCATCGTAACTCAAGCGGGAGCTTTCGCGACTCTAAGGCGTCAGGTCGAGGATTTGTGCCCCGTCACGGTCTGAGGTTAGCAGGGACATGCACTCGGGGTAACAATTACATCTGCCAAAACAAGTCCTTCGGAAGGACGCATATCTTAGCCCTTGGTAGAAAAGGGAATCCGGGACATAAAAGCAAAACATATATATATATATATATATATATATATATATATATATATATATATATATATATATATATATATATATATATATATATATATATATATATATATATATATATATATATATATATATATATATATATATATATATATATATATATATATATATATATATATATATATATATATATATATATATATATATATATATATAATATATATATATATATATATATATATATATATATATATATATATATATATATATATATATATATATATATATATATATATATATATATATATATATATATATATATATATATATATGAATCATTTTTTACCCGACCGGGACTCGAACCTAGGACTTATGATTACTAAGTCAAGGTGCTACCACTACACCACAGAAGGTTAAAAGGAATCCAACCTTATAGCTTATATCTGCTATACTTAGGAATGAACGCATTCTATCTGAATGCCTCTATGTTCATATTACAGATTTCCCAACCTCACTCGTGGCTTCATTTTAGCATTTAATTCAATTCCCAATCTCATTTGGGCCATGAAATACAAATAAGCTCATTACATATGTGAAAACATGAATCATTTTTTACCCGACCGGGACTCGAACATTGGACTTATGATTACTAAGTCAAGGCACTACCACTACACCACAGAAGGTTAAAAGGAATCCAACCTTATAGCTTATATCTGCTATACTTAGGAATGAACGCATTCTAACTGAATGCCACTATGTTCATATTACAGATTCTCCAACCTCACTCGTGGCTTCATTTTAGCATTTAATTCAATTCCCAATCTCATTCGGCCCATGAAATACAAATAAGCACATTACATATGTGAAAACATGAATCATTTTTTACCCGACCGGGAATCGAACCTAGGACTTATGATTACTAAGTCAAGGCGCTACCACTACAACACAGAAAGTTAAAAGGAATCCAACTTTATAGCTTATATCTGCTATACTTAGGAATGAACGCATTCTAACTGAATGCCACTATGTTCATATTACAGATTCCCCATCCTCACTCGTGGCTCGAATGAGATTTTGAATTGAATTAAATGCTAAAATGAAGCCACGAGTAAGGTTGAGGAATCTGTAATATGAACATAGTGGCATTCAGTTAGAATGCGTTTATTCCTAAGTATAGCATACATAAGCTATAAGGTTGGATTCCTTTTAACCTTCTGTGGTGTAGTGGTAGCGCCTTGACTTAGTAATCATAAGTCCTAGGTTCGAGTCCCGGTAGGGTAAAAAATTGATTCATGTTTTCAAATATGTAATGTGCTTATTTGTATTTCATGTCCCGAATGAGATTGGAAATTGAATTAAATGCTAAAATGAAGCCACGAGTGACGTTGGGGAATCTGTAATATGAACATAGTGGCATTCAGTTAGAATGCGTTCATTCCTAAGTGTATATATATATATATATATATATATATATATATATATATATATATATATATATATATATATATATATATATATATATATATATATATATATATATATATATATGCTGCCTTTTGATATTCATGAGGTGTAGATATACATTGGCAATGCGTTTAACACTACGAGCAAGTTTTCTATTCTTTCTCCCTTTCTTAGACCACTGTTTCATGTACTGTGGAGGTAAGGTTCACCCCCCTATTCAGACAGGAAGATTATTTAAGATTTGTCTATTTATTATATATTACAATGAGCAGATCGGGATAGTAATGAGACCCAAGATAATCTGAAGCGGACCTATGCTAAGTGATATAAAATAAAATCACATTACTGCTTCCTCAGTAAAATATAATGAATGAGATTATATGACCTTAACTGCACGCTTTGTATAAGGATGCTTTATATATTATACTCACTTCCACTGCAAATTATTGGAAAAAATAACAAAAGTTTATACAATTGGCAACATTTGTTTCTTAAAGGTAACTAAAGGCTTGCTCTTTAATTTTCACTCGTAAAGCCATCTGAAACTTTATAGTATCTTCCTTTTAATATCAAAAACTAAAATGAAGGCTGTTTTACACATTTCTTTTAAATAACTGACATTTAAACATTTATACTACAAATCTTGCAAGAAATTAAAATAAAAGAAATATTCATCTTGCCTTTCTTTGCAGAAACGAATAGAGTTTTGCGAACCTCCAACTTTTGGACATGGACCACAAGAAAACCAAAGAAGCTGTTTTCGACAGAAAATATATCTTGCACGCTGATATCTCACGTCCTGACAGTAAGTTGAGAAAGAACAATAGATTTAATTTACAACATTAATTTTTAAAAATGAAGATATAAAGAAGTATATAATAGGATGTTGAAGTCATATAGAATGACTCCTTATCTATTAGAAACGGATCCTAAATAATATTTATCATTTCTGTTATCACTAACAAATATCAAGAGATGCAGCTTATTATGTACTCATAACAACCCCAAAGCTAAACTTATGTGACTCAGATAAAAACTAACAATTATATTTAAGAATGTGACAAAAAACATACTGTTCTTTACTGCCGAGTTCTTGAGCGCTGCGAATAAATTAAATATGATTTAAAGCATTATGTACTTTTCCTCTTTAGATTTACCGTTCTAATTTACGATATTGCGTCACTCTGATCAAGTTTTAAATGCTACTATAATGTACACATGACGCAGATAAAGTTAGGGGTGGACACAGATATGTTAGAACTGGGAGCTGAGGATGAATGCCCTTCCTAACGTTCCGCGATGAGTTTGCTCGTGAGCCACCGCGCCGCACGAGGTCCTCATGAAAAAGATTCAGCAATAAAATTAAAAGCCATTCTTTCATTAATTTTTTTTTGCAGAGGCTTCAACTTTGGAGAACCCAACTACACCGTTCCACTAACAGACGACAGAGGATAAGAAATTGATATTCTTATAATCATGGAATAATGTTGTGTTTAAAATCTCCAAAAGACTACTATATACAAACAATATACTTCCTTTAGGATATATAAAACAAATTCAATTCGAGAAGTGCTTGTAACTTTGAAGCAATTAATATAAAAGTTTTGTAAATGTTGTTAATAGGCTGAGTCCACTTTATTGTCTTTTACAAGGGACCCTCAAGGTAACCTCATTAGCCCATTTGTATACAACTATACGGCTGGAACAGCACAAGCAATACTGTACAAAATGTTTAAATTCACGAACACAAATCGGGTTCACGTCCAGTGAGATGTACTCATTTGCAGAGGTAAGGAACATTTATCAATATTTTCGGTACATTTGGTGATGGATTTAAATAATCACATTCATATGCAATAAAATAAACGAACGTGCTTTATAGAGATTCACTGAGATAGATAGCGAGTTACAAGATATTTAAAGCGAAGTTATATGTAAAAGTTTCTATCATTAGTTGAAACAAACATTTCCTCTGTTGTCTGAAGGGAGTTTATATATGTATTTCCTTTGATGTTTTCTTCATGTTTACCGTATCTGCATTCCCTTTGATGTGTTTCAGTGGTCTTCATATATATTCTTCTGATATTTTATTTATATTGCTATACATATATCCTCTGATAATTTCTCAAAAATTCTTTGTACATTTCCTCTAAAATAATATTCAAATTCCAAGGAGAATAAATCTTAGTAAGTCAACTAACTGGGAGTTATCCGTGAATTCACATAATAAGCATGTGTGACGTATTGCCATAGAAAATTGGATATATATGCCTTATGTGTATTCAAAAATCTCGATATCTCTCCTCTCAAAATCTCCAATAAAAACAAAACAAAACTTTCCAGGTAATCGCTCAACGGCAAAGGCTGCATCTCTGGAACTTCTACCATGAACTCTGCTCGTTCTGTTTCCTCCCATAGCGACCACTACGCTATCATCTATTAATGACCCAGATCACTCTAATTAAGGCATCATTCTCTCAAACATGTCAGAAACACCACCATCATCATTCCAGAGGGCCTCCATCGACGACTGGAAGCCACTATTCTGAAAAATACTGATGAACGACAAAAAGAGACCTTATCCCCACCATCATATTT
>JAXCGZ010000507.1:7500-10000 GCA_037179515.1 Halocaridina rubra | reverse complement strand
CTCTCATTACTCCATCCATTCGCCCAAACCTAGGCCTCCCTCTAGCATTTCTCCCATCAACTCTCGAATTCATCACATTTTTAAGCAGCCTTTCATCATCCATCCTTTCCACATGGCCAAACCATATCAGAACAATCATATCTACTGTGGATGCAAATTCTCTCTTCACACTCGTTCTTGCTCTCACCACCTCATTCCTAACCCCATCCAACCGAGATACACCGATCATACTCCTCAGGCATTTCGTCTCAAACACATTTAGTTCCCGTGTCTCACTTACTTTCATACCCCATAACTCTGATACATACATCACAGTTGCACAACCATTTCCTCATACAAAACTTTCTTAACACTCATTACCAACCCTCTATTCTTTATCACTACTTTTAACGCCCCAACACTTTACATATATTATTCACTCTGTGACACGCATCTGCATCAACTCCACAGTTTGCAGCTATAACCGAGAATAAATACTTGAACTGATCAACATCCTCTAGTGTCTCTCCATTCAACATAACATTCAATCCAGCACCATCCTCAGTTTTCTTACACCTCATAACCTTACTCTTTGCCACATTAACTCGCAATTTCCTTCTCTCACACACCATTCCAATTCTGACACTAACTGACACAGCTTTTCCTTTGAATCTGTTAGCACCACAGTATAATCAGCAAACAGCAGCATATTCAGCTTCCACCTGTTATCATCCATATCTACCATTCTCAAACCTCGAACACGCACTCGCTCAATCACATCTCTTACGACTCCATCAATATACAAATTGAACAGCCATGGTGACATCACATCCCTGTCTCAGTCAAACACTCACTGGAAACCACTCACTCACTTCATTCTCTACCCTAACACATGCTCTACCGCCTTCATACAAATTCTTCACTGCATGCAACATTTTACCATCAATTCCATATAACCTCAAAGCATTCCACATTGCCTCTCTATCAACTCTATCATACGCTTTCTCCAGATCCTAATATGCCAAATACACATCCATACCCTTTGCTAAATATTTCACACATAACTGCCTAATTATATAAATCAGATCTATACAACATCTACCTCTTCTAAAACTACTCTGCACTTCTGAGATCACGTTTTCTGTCTTATCCCTAATCCTATTAAACAGTATCTTACCATACACTATTCCTACCACACTCAACAAACTTATACAAATAAAATTGCTGCATTCAAACACATTTCCCTTACCTTTATATAGGGACACTATACAGTCAATCACCCATTCCACTGGCACCATTGACAACATGAAGCATATATTAAGCACTCTCACTAACCATTCCAATGCAGTCACACCGGCTTTTTTCTACATCTTCGCTCTCATACCATCCTTTCCAGGTGCTTTACCTGCTTTTGCTTCCTACAATGTTCTTTTCACTGCGCTCTTCCAATCTCACTTTCATTTTCATCTCCAATTACTGGCACTTGAAAACCTCACACTGCCACTATACCTGCCTCTCTATCTTTGTCAACATTCAGCAAGCACTAAAAAAATTCTGCCCATCATTTCCTTGCATCGTTCCCTCTTAACATCTGTCCATTCACATCTTTCACTGTCTCTTCCATCCTCGGTCCACCCTACCTTACTCTTTTCACTTCTTTCCAAAAATTCTTTTTATTCTCCTCAGATGACCTACTAAAATCCTGTCCCTACCTAACATTTGCCAATCTCTTCTCTTCATCTACCTTCTGCTTGGTTTCCACGTTTTTCTCCACATATCTTTCATACTTCTCCCTACTGTTACACTGCAGCCATTAATCAAAAGCCCTCTTTTTCTCTTCCAACTCCATTTTCACCCCTTCATTCCACCAATCGCTGCCCCTCCTCATGCCACCTCCATCAAAATTTTATCCACACACATCCCTTTCATGTCCCACAAAACATTCTTTCAGCATCCCCCATTCCTTCTCTAACTCCCAAACTTCTCTTTCTTTCACCCTGTCACATGCCACTTTCAACCTGGCTTTTTCAACTCTTCATCCTTCACCATTTACCTTCTACATCCCCCCACTTTATATCCCCACTCTTTTGCTACTACCACTTTTGTTTCATCCAAAATATGATCAGACATCCCAGCAGCCACACTCATAAATGCATGCACATCTTTCACTCTACCAATCGTGCTCTTTTCTGCCAACACCTAATGTATCAACGCTCTTTCTTTTACTCTTCCATTTGCCACTGTCATCAATGTATACTTATTTATTAACTTCTTCTTGAAATTACTATTAACTATCACCAACTCTTGCTCCAAACACATATCTAACAGTATCTTGCCACTCTCATTCCGAACTTGTACCCCATACATACCTACTACACCTTCTACCTCTCCATCACCCACTCTGGCAATCAAGTCGCCCAACACTACTACATAGTTCCTTCTACTGACTATGACTATGACTATCTATACAACTAGTTAACTCATTCCAGAATTCATCCCGCTCTTCCTCACTTCTCTCACA